>QZGG01000500.1:0-68209 GCA_006409495.1 Sedum album
AGTGTGAAGCAGAGTGAAGTTGAAGAGAGAGAATGTCTTCGCGTGTGGTCTGTGCAAAGCTGTTCGGTTGACCTGGTCAACTTGCGGAGCTGTTTATGTTTTATTTTCTTCTTGAAATTGATTTGAAGGGACAGTAACGTAATTTTGATATCATAATATTCTTTGTTTTTAATTTGAGGGGTGAAATTCAAATGAATTTTAATTATATTTTACTTGTATTTTTAAAATTTTAATTATATTTTACTTCTAAAATTTTAATTATATTTTACTTCTATTTGTATTTAAAATTTTGTACTTAATCATCATATGTTACATTATTGTTATTGGAAAGAGATCAAGGAGGACATTCATTTATACGTAGGATAATAGGACATCATCTCAATCGTTGATTTCTAATAATCTAACCTTTGAGATTGATAACCGTCATTCTCAACCGCCCGTGTATTTTTCATATTCAAGTACCTATTTAAATTAAAAACCAACTTAAACCCAATTGTCAGATCAATCAAAATCAACGGTTGAGATCGTGTCATTCCGTCTTACAAAAGTTACTTGTTCTTCTGGATCCTTACTCATTTTTGTGAGACGAAAGGACATCATATCAACCGTTGATTTCTATTAATTTCAACCACCTATGTAATTTGCTAATTCGACCACTTAGTTTAATTCAAAATAATCTCAATCGTCATATCAATTAAAATCAACGATTGAAATGATGTGTTCATGTCTTACAAAACTTTAATATCTCCAAAATCCAAACTCATTATTATTATAAAATAATAGTGATGGATCATGTGAAAAGTGTCTGTTTAATTGTAAAAATAATTTTTGTCCATTTGGTGGATTCGTGGATCCATCTAATTTGGTGGATTCGTGGATCCCCTCTTGCACTCGTTGATTGCATTTTTTGGACACACCAGATTGTGCCAACGCATTAATGAAACATGTGAGTTGCACGTATTTTGCACGTGATGCACACGTGATGTGACATGACAAATGCAACTACGTGGTGCAATCAGGTGCATCCAAAAAATGCAATCAACGGATGTAAGAGGGGATCCACATGTCCACCAAATTGGATGGATCCATAGGATACAACCTCCTTTAACGGGTAATTGCAGTAAACCATCATTATAATACCCTGTTTTGCAGTAAACCACCATTTTAACTAATTACAAAATGAGTATATTATAATAGCGCCGTTATAAAAAAACCACCATTTTCACAACTCCGTTAGAAATTGTAAAACACGCGCCATACGACGCGTGGGTATATAACTTTAATTCGGACAATTTCAAAAAACCACAATTATAATGTCTTGTTTTGCAAAAAACTACTATTTTAACAAATAATTACAAAACGACTCTATTATAATATCTCAATTATCAAAAACCACCATCTGAATATATAGGTAACGCTAGGGAATGAGGTTGAGGCTACGATTGTGGCTATCTTTGATTAGTAAGGCAGTATACGTTTATTAATTTATAATCCATACTAGACACGAAACCTAATGGAAACATATTTGCAGTTGCGGGTGTGGTGAGAAGCTGTTATATTTTCTCAGAGTCGATTTTTAAGATCAATATAGACAAACAATTAGAGTTTAAAAGTAGTGATATAATAAATCATATTTCATAAGATAAAATGAGAAAATTATTTATATTTGAACCGTGCAGTCGATAATCATTAAACATTGATAATAAACTCTCAAACAAGAGTTTCTTTTTGCATTTTCTAACATTATTTTCTTCATTGACTTCCATCGAGATTAAATTGAAGCACCATGTAGCTAGTAGATACTTATCAACGAGTAAAATTATCATATGAGCCTTTGATCTAGCATGAATAGTGCAGTTGGTAGTACTCTGATAATAAGTTATTAAAATGGTGGTTTATCGTAAAACTGAGATTATTGCCACGTGTACACGCACTTAACGGAAGTTTTAACGGAGTAGTGTCAATGGTGGTTTTTTGCTAACGGAGGTATTATAATATAGGTATTTCGTAATTAGTTGTTAAGATGGTGGTTTACTGCAAAACGAGGTATTATAATGATGGTTTACTGCAATTAACCATATATTTAAACTAAATTATTTTGTTATAGTCTTAGGAGTTTGTCTTTCACGTAAGGTGACAACACAGTAATCTTTTTGTTCTACTATATTTAGTTTATTTGGTTAGCTAGTATTGTTTTGTCATACTTACAACTTTATTTTATTGAGTTCCACTTTTATAGGGAACAAATCTAAGAAGATAATCAAATATTTGTGAGGTTAAACGACATTATCTCAACCGTTGACTTATAATAATCTAACGGATGAGATTAAAAGTAAACAAACCCTCAAATTCAACCGTGCCATGTTTTTCACAAATTTAACCGTCAACTTTTAATAAAAACTAATTTTAATTTCAATTTTTAGATTAATTAAATCAACAGTTCAATATTGTCCTTCTGTCTTACAATAAGTTAACGTCATGCATGACCCTATCCCGCTTTTATAAATATTCAAACATTTATAATAATAAATATTCAAACATTTATAATAATAGAGGCTTGTACGGTCTTATTGAGGTATGTTTCACAACTGGAGAGATCTCGTTGTAGTCAACTCCCTCTTTCTGGGCGTAACCCTTACCCACCAACCTTGCTTTGTAGCGCACATCATCTTTGTTAGGAAATCCTTCTTTCTTCGCAAATACCCACTTGCATCCAATAACCTTCTTATTCTTCAGTAACTGAGTGAACTCCCATGTCTCGTTCTTATGAAGAATCATCTACAACTGAGTCATTGACTTTAACTTCAAACTCCACCTGCTTTGAAGCTCCCTCTATCTTCCCAACTTCCTTCTTTATCATAGCAGCTTTTTTGAAGGTAACATCTCTATTGAAGACAATCTTCTTCGTCTCAAGGCACCAAAGACGATATCCCTTAACAAAGCTTTCTTGGCTCTTGGATTCAACTTCGATTCTTTAACATGATAGTACGCAGCATAACCAAATACATGTAAAGAATCATAGTCAGCAGCGGGTTTTCCAGCCCATACTTCAATTGGAGTTTTACCTCCAAGTGCAGATGCTGGTAGTCGATTGACTATGTGACAAGCGTAGCTCATAGCCTCAACCCAATAATGCTTGCCCAATCCATCATTCGATAACATGCATCGAACCTTCTCCAACAACGTTCGATTCATCCATTCTGCAACTCCGTTCTATTGTGGTGTATTCCTGATAGTAAAGTTCCGTACAATGCCGTCTTCTTCACAAAATTTCTCAAACTGATCATTGGTATACTCCGTACCATTGTCAGACCTCAAACGCTTCACCTTTCTCCCAGTTTTAGTCTCCACCATCTTCTTCCATTTTAGAAACTTCTCTAGAACTTCACTCTTTTGCTTCATGATGTATATCCACAATCTCCTCGAGTAATCATCTACAAAGGTGACATAGTAATAACCACCGCTCATTGATGATGTTTTCGTCGCTCCCCAAACATCTGTGTGCACATAGTCCAAGATGCCTTTGGTGTTATGCAATGCAGTTCCAGAGCTCACTCTCTTCTGCTTTCCTAGCACGCAATGCTCACAAAAAGTCAACTTGCCGGTCTTTGCACCCTTCAACAAACCTTGCTTCACGAAGTTTGCAGAGCCTTCTCACCAGCATGAGCTAGACGCATGTGCCAAAGCTTAGTACTTTAGCATTCTTCTCTTCATCTGAGAGCGTCACTGTTGCACTTCCAATAACTATACTACCAAGATAGTAATACAAGTTATTCTTTCAAACACCTTACATCGCCACACAAATGCTCCAAAAATTATCTTTAAACTCCCATCTTGCATGACAATCATGTAGCCCTTTGACTCCAAGACCCCTAATGAGATGAGATTCTTCTTCATGTCTGGAACATACCGAACGTCTGTCACCACTCTAGTTGATCCATCATCATTCCTTAGTCGCACATCACCAATTCCTCTAACCTTGCATGGACTGTCATTCCCCATGTAGACAACTCCACCACCTAGCTCCTCCAAATTGAAGAACCACTCCCTGTTGGAAGTCATATGGAAGGTGCATGCTGAATTCAAGATCCAACCTCCTGATTGAGAACTCTTTAATGAACCCACCAATGCAAAATCTTCATCAATTCCTTCTGCTACATAGACATCGGTTGACTTGCCTTTCTCCTTCTTCTGCAACTTTGGACAATCTTTCTTGTAATGCCCCTTCTCATGGCAAAGGAACATTCAGCTTTAACAAGCTCCTCTGGGATGAGACTTCCCTCTCTTCCCCTTCTGCGGCGTTTGTGATCTTCCTCTAACTGCTAATGCTTCTGAGGCTCCACCTCTGCTTTCCTTCTTGTCTTTCCTCCCCAGCTCGTAGCTATACAGTGCGGTGCATACTTCATCCAATGATACCTTGTCTCTCCCAATAAGCAGACTCGTGATTAGATGATCATACTCATCAGGGAGTGAGGCTAGCAACATCTAGGCTAAGTCTTCATCCTTGAACGTCTCCTCCAAGTTGCACAGATCTGCCATCAGCTGTTTGAAAGCAGTAATGTGGTTGTTGATGGTGGTGTCAGGAAGATATTCGAATTGGAACAACTTCTTCTTCAGATACAGCCGGTTTTGACCACTCTTCTTCATGAACTTGTCCTCCAACGCCTTCCACAACTTGCTTGCTGACGTCTCCTTCATAAATGCATACTTCTGCTCCTTTGACAGACAAAAGCGGATTGTACCACACGCCATTCGGTTGATGTGATTCCACTCTCCTTCGGCTGCCTTTTCTTGTCTCTCTTCTTCAATGGCAACGTCTAGACCTTGCTGGAACAACGTGTCTAGAACTTCACACTGCCACATTCCGAAATGACCAGTCCCGTCAAACTTCTCCACTTCAAACCTCTCGGACATCGTATGCCTCCCCAGTAGTAACGAGGACTACTGACCTTTCGTTTAAGTAGCTTTCTGGTCGGCCCTCTCTTGATCTCCAACAGCAGTTATATCTTCAACAGCGGCACAGCGGACAGGGGCCTAGGTTGAACCTTCGGCTCTGATGCCAATTTTTGGGAAACTCGGGCGTGTTTTGCCCTACTCAAAGTAGTAAATGTCCATTAATCTTGTGGACAAGACACAAAATATACCCGGCAAACAACGCTATTGAAAAAATACAACTACTAAAGGAAAAATTAAAGCAGAAAATAAAAGACACATAAATTTAATGAGGTTCAGTAAATGCTACCTACTCCTCAGACGTCGCTGCGAACTCTTCACTAAAGCCTCCAAAAGGAAGAAGAGTACAAAATTTGGGATGATTACAAATGAAAAATTCAAGATAGTTTTATAGCTACAAAATTCTCTAGTTCTTATCGAACTCAAAAGTGTGGGATTAAGTGAACTTGAACCTCCTTTTATAGTCATCACACTAGCCCATCTACTCCAAAGCTCTGATGTGGGATGAAGAACGAAACTTCAACACTCTAAAATCAAATAATCCTGATTATATTAAGCGGTTAGAAAACTCACTTAATTTGTCTGCATCACACAATCAATTAATTGATCAATCCGGAAACTGTGGATGGAATAATGTCAAATGTCAAACTCAATGGTTAAACTAAATTAAAAGAAAGAATTGATACCTTGCAAATGGAAACGATTGTTGGAAGATAAGCAATTTTTTGTGAGACGGTGAAATATCATCTCAATCGTTGATTTCTATTAAATCTAATGGACGATATTTAAACCTAAAATTAACCGTCAAATCCAATCGAACGTGTTTTTTACACATCCAACTGCTCATTTAACTAAAAATCAATTTACTCTAAAAAGTAATCAAATTAATAACTGAGATTATATTGTACAGTCTTACAATTATTATCTTCTAGATCCTATCTCTCTCGCAAATAGTTATATCCAACAAATATTAATCAAAAATCAATTTGCCCCCCACATTTGTGGACAGTGTGTGCCACAACAAGCACTATAATCAGGGAAAATGGGAAAGAAAAAACTTAAAATCATAATGGTGCATAATTGATTTTTACATATCTATGTATGGGGTTGAGTTCTAGAGAGACATTAAACATATGTGAGATGGAAAGACTAAATCTTAGCCGTTGATTTTGATAATCCGACGATTGAGATTAATGTTGGTTATTATTAAATAGGCGGTTGAATTTGCAAAAAACCCTAGCGGTTGAATTTAACAGTTATTATTAAATCTCATCCGTTGGATTTTAATAATCAACGATCGGGATTATGTCCTACGGTCTCACATATATTTAGATGGTCTTCTTGAACTCTACTCTCTATGTATGTTTAAAAAAGAAAAAAACAGAAGAGATAGTGGTTACTAGTTATGTTCTTGGTCTAGCAAACAAGAGCGCAGTGACTGTGAAGTTTATTTTGTGCATGAAAACTTTTTAATTTAATTAAAATTTGGGTTGAAGTTGTACGAAGACGAAGGATCTGATACATTCTCATACAACGAAAAACATGTTTCCTTTGATGGTATTAATTTTTCACTAATATATACAACCATATCTGAACTCTTAAACATGTCATGACATTATTACTTAAAAACTATATGTATTCTCAAATTTGGTATTTTGCTAAGAGACAACTCAGAGTGGCTAGCCTTGAAAGGGATGGCGAACATGTGAGCATGAGGAAAAGATTAGACAATATACTAAGTTCGACTCTCAGTTAAACACTTTTAAATATGAAATTTCTTAATTCGGTTGATATTTTCACACATTACTCATAAATTTACTCAGTACACACTTAGAGAATAACGAACGAGACCTCCCCTAAATAAAAAGACCTTCATACTCATAAGATAAACTCTTGGTGATGGTGCTTACAACATTATCATAACAAGTAACACTTTTGTAATGAGTGTCTGTCAAATTATTATTTAAATATTGTTACAGTAACTAATAATTTTCAGCCCCACATTTGACGAGCGGTACCACGAGCATATAGTGAATACAAAAGAAAACAAACGTCATTAATTCATAATTGTGCATTATTGACTTTTTTATCATGTTGAGGTAAACAGGATTACACACTGAGACCACCTCAATCGCAGATGTGATATGTCTAACTTTATATTCACATATTTCATGCATAACTTTATATTTGTCATAAATGTGGTCAAATTTGGTATGCTAGTGGGGCCCACGTAAGGAAAAAAACACTTGCAAACTACGGATTTTACGCTGAGTGTTTTGTAACTTTGCACTATAAAAAGAGGGAGGGGGTGAAGGTAAAACTTACCCCTCAACCTCTCTTCATCTCTTGCTTCTTACTTGATATTCTGTTCTTTTGAGTCCCAAATAGTTTTAGCATTCCAGAGTTTTTATAACACGTTATCAGCACGATCATTCTGTCCCCAACTGAGTAAGTTATAGAAGACGGTATACTTTATTCTTGTTTGTATTATTATTGTATAACGTCATATTGCTATACAACGGATGGTTGTACCTCCACATATAGTATATGATGTGATTTACAACATGCATTTACTTTTCTAAATGTATAACCTCATTTTATTGTACAACGGACGGATCTAACCTCCGTATAGTAAATGAGGTGATTTACATCTGATGATATAATCATTTCATATAATATTTGCTTTAAGTTGATTATATGCTTACTTCATTTATTTGCTAAAACGGTTATAATTAATACATGTTTTAAAATAACTAAAAATGTTTTACTATATTTATTTAATTAGATGTTAAATTGATGATATTGTTTAAAACCATTAGCATTTAATTAAACCAAATTAGTGGACTCCCAACGGTAACCTAACGGCTATATTCCCTCCAACGGCTATATTTTACCTTATAAATACGTACTTATTTTACGTTGAAAAATCACAAAACTTCCCTTCTACCTTACACTTTCCTCATACTAGATTTTAAAAATGTCACTCCTTGTATTAGCCCTTACGGCCATAATCATTATTGTAACTTGTGTCATTGTTTTCACCGGAGATCCCACGCCGGATGAGTTTGTATATTGTTGTAAAATGATCGGAAGCATGTGTGTATGTTTTATCGGTATGATTTTTGTGTATATCTCTTTTATAATGTGATCTAATAAATCATCTTGTTTCTTTTCATTAGTTATCACCATGAGCAATCTTGTGAAACTCGAATTTCCTCCCCTCCTTATCACCGGAAGTAACTATGTACCATGGTCGGTTGATATCAAAACCATTTGAGATCAAAAAGTCTTATTGAGACATTGAACGAAAAGAACAGTTCATCAGAAAGTGACAAAGCAACGGCTTTAGTCTTTCTTAGAAGGGCATATCGATGAAAGCCCAAGAATGAGCATCTCACTGTGGAAGATCCAAGTGAGTTATGGAAAAATTTAAAGGATCGGTATGATCATCAAAAGGATGTGATACTTCCTAAGTATCGAGATGCATGGAATAATTTACGATTCCAAGACTTTAAAAAGGTCAGTGATTATAATTCCACAATGTTCAGTATCGTATCATTCCTAAAATATTGTGGAAGTATGATAACTGATGGGGAAATGATTGAAAAGACTCTTTCCACCTTTCATGCCTCAAGTATCACCTTACAACAACAATATCGCATTCGAGGCTTCACTAAATATTCTGATTTGATCACTACCCTTTTGGTTGCGGAAGAGTACAATGAACTGTTGATTAAAAATCATCAATCTCGCCCGACGGGGTCTAAAACATTCACTGAGGCAAATTTTGTTCAAAATGACAAGCCTGGGTACATGAATACTTTCCGAGGTCGAGGCAGAGGCGTGGACACGGAAGAGGTCGTGGTCATGGTCGTGGTCGTGACCAAGGACGTGGTCGAGGAAGTTATTCTCATAATACTCCTAATAAGATGACTAATCCTCAACATAAGAGAAATCGAGATGATTGGAACCAAGGGAAACCAAACAAAATCGAAAAAGGTTCAGTCTCATCAAACGATCATGGATCTGTTTGTCACAGATGTGGCTTAAAGGGTCATTGGTTCAGAGCATGTCGAACTCCTGAGCATTTTGCCAAACTCTATCAAGAGTCGATTGATAGAAAAGGAAAGGGAAAGGAAGTCAACTTTATTGACCACCCTTTAAATGAGTTCACTCATTTTGAAGCATCTGACTTCCATAATGACTTTGGAAATATGGGCGGAAACTTCACAGATGGAAAGAGGTCAATTATATTGATCGAGATCCTATAAAAGAATACACTCATCTTGGAGAATCCGACTTCTATAATGAACTCATGGGTGATTCTGTGCAAGAAAGAAGTGATGCTGATGTTGTGTAACAAGATGATCAAATGCTTGCATATTTGTCTTTTCTGTGTGTTTTCTTAACTAAGCATGTTTTCCATTTCCTCCTTTCAAGTTTGTAGTAAATTAAACCTATGTTGTATCAATCAACCATCTTATGAAATTCTTGTTTACTTAGTTTAGAAATGGACGGTGAAGCAAATCAGAGGGTAAGTGTTGAAGAAGTTTGCATACTTGATTGTGGAACAACACATACAATACTGAAGGATGAAAGGTTTTTCTTAAGTATAAAACCAACACAAACTATTGTGAATACTATATCGGGTCCGGTTGACTTGATTGAAGGGACTGGTGCAGCAAACTTCACATTGCCAAATGGCACATTGTTTAAGATAAACAATGCTTTATTTTCACCTAAGTCTAAAAGAAACTTATTAAGTTTCAATGATATATATTCTCATGGACTAGATACTCAGTCTATAACTGAGGGTTCCACAAAATACATGTTACTCACTAGAAACAAGTCTGGAGAAAGACACATACTAGAGAAACTACCAATGCTCCCTACTGGATTGCATTACACGCATATCACATGATTGAATCAAATGCGGTAGTAATCAAACCTTCAGTTTTAACCATATGGCATGACCGATGGGTCACCAGGTACACTATGATGCGAAGGATTAGTTTAAATACACTTGGACATCCATTAAAGGGTGAGAAGATCCCTCAAGGTAGTTTATTATGCAAAGCTTGTTCTCTTGGAAAGCTAATCACAAGACCTTCACCGGAAAGGTTGAAAAAGAATCACCTGCGTTCCTTGAACGTATTCAAGGTGATATATGTGGACCTATTCACCCACCATGTGGACCATTTTGATACTTTATGGTATTGATAGATGCTTATAGTAAATGGTCACATGTATGCTTGTTATCAACCCGCAATGTGGCATTTGCTAGGTTACTTGCTCAACTAATTAAGTTACGAGCTCAATTTCCTGATCATACTATTAAGAAAATTAGGCTTGATAATGCCGGTGAATTCACATCCCAGACATTTGATGACTATTGTATGTCAGTTGGGATTACCGTTGAACATCCAGTTGCCCATGTTCACACACAAATGGTCTTGCTGAATCACTAATAAAGCGCCTCCAACTTATTGCTAGGCCTTTAATAATGAGAACAATGCTCCCTACTTCAGTATGGGGTCATGCTATATTACATGCTGCGGCATTAATACGCATCAGACCAAGTGCATATCATCAGTATTCTCCACTTCAACTTGCATTTGGTCAAGTACCAAATATCTCACATTTAAGGATTTTTGGTTGCGCTATTTATGTGCCAATCGCACCTCCTCAAAGAACAAAGATGGGACCACAAAGAAGTCTCGGAATTTATATTGGTTTTGAAAGTCCATCTATTGTTAAATATCTTGAACCTCAAGATGAGAATGTTTGCACAGCTCGTTTTGCTGATTGCCATTTTAATGAGGAAATTTTCCCTATGTTAGGGGGAGAAGTAAAACCGTTGGAAAAGGAACTAAGTTGGTTTGTACCAACATTAGCACATCTTGACCCTCACACAAAGGATTGTGAAAAACAAGTTGAAAAGATACTGCATTTACAAGATATAGCAAATCAACTCCCTGATGCATTTGCAGACACTAAGAGGGTGACAAAATCTCATATACCGGCTGAGAATGCTCCGTTCAAATTGAAATTCCAAAAGGAAAATTTGAAACTAAAGTCACTCATGAAACCACAACACGCTTAAAGCGTGGTAGACCACCTGGTTCCAAGAACAAAAATCCTCGAAAAATGAAAAGGGCTGATAAGTCTGACGTGCCCATAGCAGAGGAACAAATTTCTGTAGAAATACAGAATGATGAGAATCAAGAGATCTCAATAAATTATGCCTATACGGGTATAAGATGGAATCGAAATGAGAAAATCAATGATGCATTCTCATATAGTTTGGCATATGATATCATGAATGAAAATGATGGAGATCCCGAGCCACTGTCGATTAGTGAATGTAAAAATCGACATGATTGGAACAAGTGGAAACAAGCAGTTGAAACTGAACTAGACTCGCTTAATAAGCGTAAGGTCTTTGGAGCTATAGTACTCACACCTAAGGATGTGAGGCCTGTCGGATATAAATGGGTCTTTGTGCGAAAGAGAAATGAGAAAAATGAGATTGTAAGATACAAGGCTAGACTTGTTGCACAAGGTTTTTCTCAAAGACCCGGTATCGATTTTGATGAAACGTATTCTCCTGTGATGGATGGAATTACGTTCAGATACCTGATTAGTCTGACAGTTCATGAAAAACTTAATATGCATCTAATGGATGTTGTTACAGCTTATCTATATGGATCACTTGACACTGAAATTTTTATGAAAGTTCCTGAGGGTTTTAAGATGCCGGAATCATCGAGTTCAAAACCCAGAGAAAGATATTCAGTCAAGTTAGAAAGATCCTTATACGGATTAAAACAATCCGGACGCATGTGGTACAATCGATTAAGCGATTATTTGTCAAAAAAGGGATATATTAACAATCCCCTTTGTCCGTGCGTTTTCATTAAGAAAACAACATCTGGATGTGTAATTATCGCTGTCTATGTCGATGATTTGAATATCATCGGGACAAGTGAGGAGATTCAAGAAGTAATCTCTTATCTGAAAAGGGAATTCGAAATGAAGGACCTTGGGAAAACAAAATATTGTCTCGGATTACAGATTGAGCACATGTCAAGTGGGATACTTGTGCATCAATCGAATTATACGAGAAAGATTATTAAGAGGTTCAATATGGATAAGTCAAATCCACTAAGTACCCCAATGGTGGTAAGATCCCTCGATATCAACAAGGATCCATTTCGCCCTTGTGAAGAATCTGAACAGATTCTGGGTCCAGAAGTACCTTATTTTAGTGCAATCGGAGCTCTTATGTATCTTACTAATTGTACTCGTCCTGACATTTCGTTTGCAGTTAATTTGTTAGCTAGATTCAGCTCTGCTCCTACGAAACGACACTGGAACGGAATCAAACATGTGTTTCGCTACCTTCAAGGAACAATTGATTTAGGATTATTTTATCCTACCAATTCGAAACCAGTTTTGGTTGGTTATGCTGATGCAGGTTATTTGTCAGACCCGCACAAAGGAAGGTCACAAACCGGATACGTATTTACATGTGGAGGAACTGCAATCTCTTGGCGTTCACAGAAACAAACACTCGTTGCCACATCGTCAAACCATGCTGAGATCATCGCATTGCACGAGGCAAGTCGTGAGTGTGTATGGTTGAAGTCAATGACACAGCATATTAGGATCACAAGTGGTCTACTACCACTGGATGAACCCATCACTCTTTATGAAGACAATGCTGCATGCATTAATCAAATGAAGGAGGGATTCATCAAAAGCGATAGAACAAAACATATTCATCCTAAGTTCTTTTCCTTCACTCAAGAGTTGGAAAAGGATAAGACGATCAACATACAATATGTCCGTTCCGACGAGAATTCAGCAGATCTTTTTACAAAAGCTCTTCCCACGTCAACATTTAAAAAGCATGTCCAAGAGATCGGCATGCGACGGTTACAGAATTTGTGACAAACTCATCTATATCAAGATGAGGGGGAGCTTCGCGTGGTTGCACTCTTTTTCCCTTACTGGTTTTTATCCCACAGGGTTTTTCCAAGTAAGGTTTTTAATGAGGCAACAGAAACACGTACTAAGCATCCCAAAAGGGGGAGTGTCATAAATGTGGTCAAATTTGGTATGCTAGTGGGGCCCACGTAAGGAAAAAAACACTTGCAAACTACGGATTTTACGCTGAGTGTTTTGTAACTTTGCACTATAAAAAGAGGGAGGGGGTGAAGGTAAAACTTACCCCTCAACCTCTCTTCATCTCTTGCTTCTTACTTGATATTCTGTTCTTTTGAGTCCCAAATAGTTTTAGCATTCCAGAGTTTTTATAACAATATTCACATTTTTATGCATAACTTTATAAGTTTATATTAACATTTGATGTATATATATATAATTAAAGAAAATTATTCCTACATCGCTCAAGGATTGGAATTTGGACAGACCACTCAAGGCGGAGATTCATTGGGGGTTTGAACCCCCAACCTATGAGATCAGAGTTTTAGAGACCGAGTGGCTGACGTTTAACCGCTAGTCTTTGTGCTCAATCGGCTTCAAATTTTTGAACGAGTTTTGAAGACGAGTCAAAAGGTGGCAACGTGAAAATGTTGGCCGCTGCGTAAGTCAAACGTTGGGGCTCTTCTATTATCGACGATAATTAACATTGGCGGTCTATTCCTATTCATATAAAGACTCGTCTAATCATGCACGACCAAGTCTCCCCCATATGTATCGTATTTATGGCAACATAGGAGTCACATTCAAATCTTGTCAGATTTTTTGGTTATCATAATTGAAAGGGAAATCCATAAGCACTTATGTCAGTCCTTACGGATCTTAAAGTGTCTTCACCCTAATTATAGGATTCATTCAGCCTAACATTGAAGAGGATAATTTAGGAAATTCAGTCATGAATTTACCAAATTGTCCCTCCACACATTTTTTTTGTTACTTTTTCATGAAGGTAAAAAAAGAATTGGACACCGAAATATCGGTACTCTAAGCACAACCCTAATTTGGCTGTATCATTTTCACCGCACTCTATAAAGAAAATTGTTTGAGAGAAGGTTTTGCTACACGTATCAGATTTTTGATTTATTAATGCACTCTTATTTGTTACGAGTATTGTAGTTTTGGCCCCATTTATTATTATTATTATTTTTTTCTTTCTTCTTTTCATTTAGTTTTGGCCCCATTTAATTCCCACGCACCGACAATATGTATCCTTGATTTTAGGCATATAAAATTTGTAATGGGCACCGACGTCAGTTTATATATTATACTAATGGATTAAGTTCCTTTGAGACCCATGCACTAATCCAATGGTGGAGTGAGGTTCATAAAGAGGACGTTAAATGCACAGGATGATGCCACGTGTAAAGTTAAAGGTGCAAAAGAAATAGAGAGAAAACATAAATGCACATTGGACACGTGAAAGATGCACATTCGTTGGATCAGATTGATTTAAGGATTAGATGATGGGGTCTCAAGTTCTCAAAATTTAAAAATGAACTCCACTCGTATATTAATAGCCTTTAGAATCCTAAGTCTAATGATTGATATGTGTTTTTAAACATTACCCATTTCACTATATGAATTTCATATAATAAACTAATAAAACATCATTATCAAATTATTGTATGGTTCCCCAAGGAAGAGTTTAAGAAGGACGCATATGTTTATGTGAGATAGTAAGACAGTGAGACACAATTTTAACTGTTAGTTATTAATAATCTAACGGATGAGATTTTAAACTCAAAATAACCGTCAAATCCAACCACCGCGTGTTTTTTGCAAATCCAACCGCCAATTTAATTAAAAATAAATTTAATCTCAACCGTCAGATTAATCAAATCAGCAGTTGAGATTTCGTCCTTCGTCTCACAAAAACATAACGTCCCTCTAAAACTTAACCCTGATTAGATATGTCAAATGGGGCGGGTACGGGCGGGTATGACCCGGTTATAAAGGGTAACGGGCATAAACGGGTAACGGATATTATTTACCCGTTTATGTAAACGGGTATAAACGGGCGGGTATATAGGATAACGGGTATAAACGGGTAACGGATATTAATTTACCCGTTTACCCATTAAAGACCCGTTTATCCATTAATAACTCATTTACCCTTTAACTACATATTTTTATTTTACCAATTATTCTATTATTTGTAAAATATGAAAATGAGTATCTAATTTTTTAGTAGATTGACGGTAATTTATGAGTAGAACTTAATGAATTTTTCTAATGAAATATAACGGGCGGGTAATGGGCGACCCTATAATAAACGGGTATAAACGGGTAACGGGTATGATTACCCTTTATCTCTAAACGGGCGGGTATAGACGGGTATTTTAACGGGCGGATAAAGGGCGGGTAACGGATAATGGGTTATTTTGACATATCCTGATTCCCAATTCCCATGTTTAAAAACTGAAGGTACAAAATTAAATACAAAACTAAAAGCCTATTTAAAGGCGTCCGTGTCTCAACACTTTCCACAAATTGGAAATATTTATCTATGCCGACGAAATTGCCACCTCATTCTTTGGTCCAGTCACGATTTGTACATATGTGAGCATTTATTTTTTGTAGTATTATTAAGGTTTCATTTATTGCATTGAAAAATGATTTGGAAAATAAATTTTAATGGAAAATTAAAATGAAAATATTTGGGTGGGTTTGGTTGTATTAAAGATAATGAAAAAATAATAAAGGAAACAATGTAAATTTTCTTTTAATTTTTCATGAAAAATTAATTTTCTTTAAATTTCTTTAATTTTTTCCTACTGGAGAACTTTCTTCCGCATCCAAGAGAAGGGTAAAAGTCGAAGGCTTTCATCAAAAGAAGTCAATGGCTAAATTTACATTAGAATTTTGAAGGAAATCAAAATTTTAAAATATTTGTTTCAACCATATTACCACAAAATTTTAAATATATTATTTTCTGGTTTGTTTTTATAGTGGAAGGTTCTAGGAGACATACATCTTTTTAGTAAGACGGAAGGACATGATTTCAGTCGTTGATTTTAATCAATCCAACTGTTGATATTAGTAACCGTCAATCACCAACCGCCCGCGTATTTTGCAAATTCAACCACCCAATTAAAATAAAAACCAACTTAAATCTCAACCGTCGAATTAATCAAATCAATAGCCTAGATTACGTACATGTCTCTAGAATTAACTCTGTTTTTATATAAATTAATTGATATCAAGTATATGAATTAGTTACCTTAGGGGGCATTCATTTTAGTATTGTTTTGAGTTAGTGTAAATTATTATTTTAGTTAATTGTACATTCTTATAATCAACCTTAACAATTATAAGTGGGAATACCTATTTGAAAAAGTAAAGTAATGAATAGTCATTCTATAATAATAATTTGCAAGCACACAAAGAAAAAAGTTCGAGGATGAAAATCATAATTTTTTGTAAAATAATGATAAAGCTCAGATATTTAATCTCTCACTTTAATTCCTAACCTAACTTCATTTCAATTATTGATTGATAAAGCTCAGAATTCAAATTTTGTCTTGCTATTTTAGTACTCCCTCTGTCTCATAATATTTGTCCACTTTCCTTTTTAGTTGTCCCCTAATGTTTGTCCACTTTCATTCATTCACAACCACATGTTTTATCTTTCCTCTCAAATTTTTTTCAATCTTCCATTCTCAACCACACATTTTACACTCATTATTACTTTGAATACCGTAAAATATATGTTTTTGGACAAACTTAAATGGACGGAAGGAGTAATAAATTATGTCCTAACCGATTTAGCCTACGAAACAAAAACATTTTTATTAACTGAAGAAAAATAGACAAAATAGACACGAGCAGTTCCTTGTCAGCTCCACTCCAAGCAACTTCGACATCTACGCCTTTCTCTCTCCTAACGACCTCCTCTTCACACTCCAGCTTAAAGCCACCCAGTTCAGTTCACAAGTTGACACCTTTACTTTCCAACGCCCACAAACCCTTTTCCAAAAAATCCAATCTTTTCACATTTCCAACTACTCTCAAAATCATCCGATTCAACCCCACTCGCACAAGTTTGATTTTAACTATTTGAAAGTTGCGACCTTGCGGAGAAACCTCGTACATGGATTGCAAGATACTTCGATCGTTTTCCCTCTCCGGCAGTACCGCGCGCGCGTCGCCACTCTCAATTTGGCTCCGCCGCCTCGAGGCTATCGACATTGACAACTGCTGGTATGCGTTGGGATTTTAGAGTTTATGTCGTTTGGGGTTTAAGGATTGATTTGTGATTTGCATGATTTGGGATTTTCGTAAATCAGATATGATTGGATTTAGTGTAGATGGTAGTTTAAAATATCATCACTGTGTCTGTGAATTTGATTTTTGGTGTCACGTCAAGAATTGAATTTTACTAGTGAGGTAGTTGGATTTGAATGATTTACTGTCTTGGATAGAGCTGGAAAGTTTACTCATTTATGACGATTATGCGGTGACTGATGACTCTCGTGCCGAGTTTAGGCAACTAAGGATGGTCTACCTGCATCCGTGTTAGAAAGTTTTAGTTTTGATGTTGCATAGCATTGCCTAACTTATTCACGTGTGACCTTAGTAAATAATTGCATCAGCATATGAGCTGTGGAAGTACTGAAAATTGTACGCTCTGATGGTCACTGATTGGTTATCAATAATATGCTGTTCCAGATTCTGCCGAGAATCAAGTGGCGTGGTTTGTGGTTTGAGATGCAGGGTGGCCAAAAATAAGGGAGCGTTATATGGGTCCATCTAGTGGGTTGTATCACGTGAAACTCACTGCAAGCTTAAACCAAAAGCTCCAGTGACGATGACCAAAGTACGAAGTTTGTGCCAAAAGCAGCTTCTGGTCAACCGTTGGAAGTCTGATGGGGGATCATTAGGTTCCAAAAAGCGGTTGGGAATCTGCTAAAGATGGGGTCGATGCTTTCTACAAGATTTACTAGAGCACACACAGTTATAGCACAGTAAGTGAGCTGTCAAAAGGGTGTTCGTTTCTATAATTTTAAAAACAAAAATCATTTGGATTAAAGTTTGCTTAATTTTCCACTCCCTTTCGACAGACTCTAAGCATAATGTCAGTTTCCCTCCTCGCGGTTGAAAAATTCTCAGATTTATCTCCGCTGTTTTTCATTGGTGTGCTCGAGGTTTGTACTATTCACTCTCCTTACCAGCTCTGTTACCAGAGCAGTGCACTTTATAAATGATAATTATGTCACTGAATTCACCCGGCAATAAATCCCTCTATTCAGGCTGTAGTGGCTGCTCTTTTCATGAATGTATACATTGTCGGGTTAAACCAGCTGACTGATATCGATATTGACAAGGTACTTGATTTCTCACTCTATTTTTTATTATACTGACCCATCACAAAATATGGTAACTGGTAATTCCAATTTATCGGAAAAAACCACAGGTCAACAAGCCGTATCTTCCATTGGCATCAGGGGAATACTCCAACAGAACCGGAGTCCTGATTGTCACTTCTTTCGCCATCATGGTAAAATGCTTAATAGTTGGTGTGGATTTATAATTTTTTCTAAGGCCCGGCTGGAGTGTCTAAACTGATGTAATATTATTCATTGATCTTGTAGAGTTTTGGGCTTGGGTGGATCGTCGGGTCCTGGCCATTATTTTGGGCTCTTTTATAAGTTTCCTCCTCGGAACCGCATATTCCATCAATGTAAGTTCGTGTTCATTATCAAAGACCTGATCTCCGATTAGTTTCTCTAATATCCATTTATCAATAGTGGCTGAAAGCCTGAATCTCGATTACTGGCCATATGTACATGACTTTACAAGTTCATACTTGGTACTTCCACTTATCTTGATAGATTGTCGTGATTTTGTGGAAATTTTGCCTGTTCGGTTTACTTAATTTTCGGATTTTTAACTTTATTTCCATGCATTCTCAGTTGCCAATGCTAAGATGGAAGAGATCTGCACTGGTTGCAGCCATGTGCATCTTAGCTGTTCGGGCTGTCATTGTGCAACTAGCATTCTATTTACATGTGCAGGTACTTCTCAGTCCGTTATGGTAGTATTGACAAGGCATGTCATGTCAATGCGTTCCTGCAAAAGTGTCTTTCACAAAACTCTCTATTGAGCATGCAATGCAATCTAACCTGAATTTCTTTATTGTTTTTTTATTGCACCAACTTGCAGACGCATGTGTTCCGAAGACCAATTGTCTTCACTAGGCCGCTGATATTTGCTACTGCATTCATGAGCTTCTTCTCCGTTGTCATTGCACTATTTAAGGTAATGTCGCTCTTGTTGACTCTGATGCAACATGAATGTTGACTTCTTTTAACGGAGTTACAAAGTCTAACATTAATGACAATTATGAGTAGGACATTCCCGATATTGAGGGGGACAAAATCTTTGGCATCCAATCTTACACAGTGCGCATGGGTCAAGAACGGGTACGTCTCAAATCTTTTGGCCGCTGGACTCTTCCCTCGCTAACTTGTGTTCCATCTGTGCTCATGTACATGTTATCCAACAGGTCTTCTGGATTTGCATCGCGCTTCTTGAGATGGCTTATGGTGTTGCCATCTGCGTTGGGGCAATATCTCCTAATCCGTGGAGTAAACTTGTGACGGTAAAAAACCATACATACTCTATATTCATATGTATACTAATTTCTCTTTATTCACTGTTTTCTCCTTTCTGAATAGGTACTTGGTCATACCATAATGGCATCAATCCTTTGGATTCGCGCCAAGTCAACAAACTTAAAGAGCAAAACAGCAATCACCGCATTTTACATGTTTGTCTGGAAGGTAATCTAATCCCTCCCAGCTAGTACCTGAAAATTCAATATCCAATTCACGACACTCTCATGGTCTCACCATGTTGTGTAACTTATATCAGCCTTTAATCTGCGCTGCTGCATGCCTGCAGTCTGTAATTGTTTTTTATAAAATAGTTTCTAATGGTTCTTCTATCCGCAGCTCTTCTACGCCGAATACTTGCTCATTCCTCTTGTTCGATGATGAATGCAACTACAGCATCTGAAGGAAACATTAGCAATGTAGCCATCGCTATCCGTAGTAAAGACTTGATATACTTATTTTGCCCGGTCAAGACTCGTCGAAACCGTTTGGTAATAAAGACTCGATATGCAGAGCTCTTTGGTATTGCAGTTATGATTGTTACCTGTCACTGTAGATTTAAGCATGTCAACCGTTGCCAATGAAACTTTTAAACATTTTCTAAAACATTAAATAAATGTATTTTCTTTTAAATTTTGACTAGGTATTTACCCGCACCTTGTGCGGGTGAAGTTATATTTTGAGTAATTTAAATTTGATATATTCAGTTTTATTTGAACAAAATTTGGAAATTGAAGAGATTTTAGCAAAATATTTTTGTTACCATAATTAAGTGCATTAAAACGAAAATAATTCAAAAAAAAATCAGCCAATCAGAAAAAAAGGAAAAAAATTCAAAATTCTAAAAAAATGACACATAGACCAAATTGCACGTGTCCAATCATACTTCCCTTTTAATATATATATGATATGATTATTCAAAAAAGTCAGTCAATCAGAAAAAAGGAAAAAAAATTCTAAATTCTAAAAAAATGACACATAGGCCAAATTGCTCACACGACGACACGTGTCCAATCATACTTCCCTTTTAATATGTATATGATTTGATTCATCAGACATTTGAGATTAAATTAATTTTTAATAAAAATTGAATTTGCAAAATACATGGACAATTGAATTTGACGATTATTTTTAGTTTAAATCTCATCCATTGAAATATTAACAATATTTAAAATTGTGTCTCAGGGTTGACTGACAGTGCTTGTAGTTGTATGACTGTATGAGTTACAGTTTGGGCACATGCTTTGTACCGACTTTGATGAAAGAATGGAAGTTAAAGATTATTTGTGACCAGCTGACCATAATCAGAAGTCACATCTCAAGTGACAGCAGCTTCGGCTTCAGACCTTACCATTCTTGGCATCAGTACTTTGGAATTGTGTCAAAGCAGTAGGCTTAAAAAATAAGAGCCGGGCCTTGGCAATTTATTGTGCCCAAAATGCTCTTCAATGAAATCAACTCAGACTATATTTAGACGCAATGGCGAGTCAGCATTTAGATGGAAAACTATACTGAATTTACTTAACCAAAACTATGAAGCTTCCTTGTATTGAATTGAAGTCTTCAAACGTGTAAAAGCATTCAGCTAAGTCAATAATTGAGACATCGTGTGCAATCCAAACTTTCCACAAGAAGTTGCACCACACCACCAACTTGAGCCTTTGGGGTCCATTTCGTAGTCCTTCAAGACTGCAAGTGACAAATTCTTTTTGATTTCATATTGTAAAAACAGTTTAACTTGTTTTAAATGATTATGCATTTTAGTCTTAAACAGGTGAAAAATGCGACTCCATCAGAATTGTATTTGTATTAGCAGTTTCACTACTTTCTGATATTTGTTTTCGAGGAACGCTAAAATATATTTACACTCTTAATTTATATTTGTAATTTTATATATTAACCGTCCATTTCATCACTATTTTATCATTTTGGTGTCACGTGATAACCACTAATCCACTTGCATTTAGTGTTATCCATTAATCCAAAAAGTAGACACGTGTCACCCAATTGATGAACATGTGGATGAAATGAACGATTGAAATGTGCCTTACAAATGTAATTTAAGGATAAAGATGTACTTGATCGCTCCTATTCTATTTTCAATCTCTCTTTATATAATAAGCTTTAAATTCTGTTGTCATATTGATTAGCGTTAGCACATGTAATTAAGCCAACCACACTGTACTAAGATGCCAAGATATGGACATCTTAGAAGACCTCATGTTCTGCAAATATTTAATTGTGCTCAATCATTGGGACCCATTGAAGATAATTATCAGAGTGATTAGGATTATATTAAAAGTGCCTAATCTCTATTCTCTTGGTTGACAACTTGTGATTAAAATAAAAACCACATGTAACAACACATTGTATGATGTCGTCATCTATGAATATATTAAACTCTATGCTTATCTGCATATGTTACTTTGTTATTGGGAACCTAACTTAACATTATCTAAAAATCCTAACCCTCTGTTTAAATGCGAGAAAAAGTAATGGAAAGAAAATTTAAAGAAAAATTTAAAGAAAGTAATTTTTCACTAGAAAAATTGAGGTTAAAAATTTATATTATTTTCTTTGTTATTTTTTTCATTTTTTATAATTTTACCAAACACACAAATATTTTTCTTTAAATTATCTGTCAAATTTTCTTTTCTACTCATTTTTCCATGCAACCAAACGGAGCATAAATATCTTGAAAATTGTCAACTATAAACATCTTAATCAAATTTGTTTTATCAGTCAGATGAGCCACCTTCTTCAAATATACAAATTTCAATTTCAACAGCTAGGGACATAGTGAGAGCTACTGCACCTCATTTTATCAAAGTGATTCCTCAAGTTGGATCCATTTATGATGGGCAACAAGGCAAGTGCAACCATTTGACTGGCAGCTTGAATTAAAATTAATAAGTACAAATCTAATATTTTCAAGATTGGTGGCTCTTTGACATCGTCATTATGGGATCATCATTCATCATAAATTAGACTTCACAACAAACAAGCAATTTGTAATTATGTTAGAGTCAACAATTTTTGTTTTCCAGAGATTGATGTCTGATTGCCAAGAATTTCAACGAATTTTTGTTCAATTTTTCTTAATAATGTATATAAATGATCTGCCCATTTTCGAAAAAGAAGTACTTTGTGCCTCCATCCATTCTAACCTTAACAAATAATTTTAATAATATTAGTATCATAATACAGGTGGTGACTTAGACTATATAATTACTAATATCTAATGGTTTAAAACTAGCTAGTTAGGGTTTGTAAATTGGAATAAAATGTATTTCATGAAGCACATGAAAGGTCATTGCTCAATGAAACCAAGACACTTTTGCAAAGGCTAATTAAGTTTCTTTATAGAGACACCTCTCAAGATTTACACCATAATTAGCACATACCGGTTTATGGGTTGCACTAATGTAGGAGTAAAAGATTGTGTTCCGTTGACTGGTTATATTTCATTATTGATGTCTGCTCCAATTTCCCAAATAATAACGTCTTTTCATTCAAAATATTGTATGAACTAAAGCAATGTTGGAACATATTTTTGACGTGAAAGAAGTTAACATAGTAAATAATGTTCATCATATAACTAACTAGTCTCTCTATATTTAAAACCCAAGATCCTTAATTTACGGTTAATTTTGTGAAGCCACTTTACATTCCTAAAATACCCTTATTAATGCCATTAATTACTATATCACATATTAGTTGATTTTAGCAAATTTATTATTTTACAATAAATTGAATAGTTATTTATCAATTTATATGCACAGATATTACTGTGCTTCAAAACTAGTAATACTTAAAGCGCAACAGGCAAAAGATGTTGAAATGAGATCACATGCTTCCAACAACAAGTTGCACTTGCCCTGCATATCATAGATTTGGAAAAATATATCATAAATTTTGCAAAAAATGAATTTATAGCATTAACTTGTAATCAAAGGCACCTACAAACAAAGATGCATGCATTATTATAAGATCCAAAATTTCAATCAAAGTTATTATTATAATTCACGAGAACTGGCATGCTATATATTTAAAGAATTCTTCATCTTTGGTAAACCAAAAAATAAGACGTAATGCATTTATTTATTCCTGCCACATTTTTAAAAGTAGTGAAGATTCTTGTCTCCTTTATAATCCCAAGTTCAACTTCCCAACTTACTCAAACACAGTTGTTGAATTGATAAAATACAAAAAGTTAATTAGTGATTATGATGAAAAATGATATAAATTTCAACAAAATAGCCAAGTATCAATTTCAATGCCTGTCAAAGTACCTTTTGAGATCGATATTGTATTAAATAATATCTGGAAGGGCTAAAATGTACTCTCTCCGTCCCATTTTGAGTGTCCCATTTGAGAACTTTCACGATTTTTAAGAAAATTGAAAAATGTGAGATAAAAGGTAACAAAGAGAATGAGTGGAATAAAAAGTATGAAAGAGGGTGTAAATGTAGAGCTTAAAAAGTTTCTATTTTAGAAAATGAGAAGATCATTTTGGGACATCCATAAAGGAAATGGGACACTCATAATGGACGGAAGGAGTATCAAAGTACCTATTGTAAAGGGACAACTATAAAATATATAAAATCCTAAATTTTTTGGAAAGGGTAACTCATAACTGTGAGGGCTGTTTGTACAACTACATGTACTTGTTTGTTTGCAGGTCAAAAGTTGCGATGTGCATGTTGTATGACAGCAAACATGTCCTATCGATCGTTTATTTAAATGTATATAATTCAGTTGGCCTCTAAACACAGAATTCTCGTCCATTCCTTAAGATCTGCAAAGAAACCGTTGAGTGAATCCAACCGTCAACTGGCTGTGTACATCTCTGTCTCGACCGGATTTCTAAACATTTTTTCAAATTTTATGTGATTCGCACCAGGACTGCACATGATTAATAATTATTATTTTTATATAAAATTGAGCATGTTCAAAAGATATAATTTTGATATTCTTTTATTATAGAAGGTTCCAAGATGATAAATCTTTTAAGAGTCTGAATGACTTATTTACTTGTTTATTTGATTAATTTGATGAGTTGAATATAAACTTATGTTTATAAATTAGGCGATCAAATTTGCAATACACAAAAACATTTCATCTAGAGAACACAATCTTTGACCTATTCAGAGACTTGAAAAAAAATCAAAGAAAAATCATAAGAGACAAATATCATAAAATAGTTTTTCAATCCCTTGAAACTCTCCATAACTTCTCTCAATAAGAAGAAAGTTACAACCAAAGAAAAGTATGACAAAATAATTTAGATAATTTATAGAGAATAGAAGAGTGATAACACAAGCATGATCCTTTCGGTGGGTTGGACCCCCAATGCACATTATCTAGGTCAACTTTGCATTTATTATTATTTATTT
The DNA here is from genome assembly GCA_006409495.1 of Sedum album. Classification (NCBI taxonomy): domain Eukaryota; kingdom Viridiplantae; phylum Streptophyta; class Magnoliopsida; order Saxifragales; family Crassulaceae; genus Sedum; species Sedum album. The sequence goes on from QZGG01000500.1 coordinate 24,968, forward strand.
AATTCTTTAAAATTACCTTCTCTTTTAAAAACAGTACACCAAGAAACAAGGGTACCCAGTTTCTTAAATAGGACAGATGCCCTTTGTTTGGATCTGTCCCAACCTTATCAAAATTATTCAAATGAAAACATATGTCTCAAGTCCACAACCCTTTGAATCTTTCTTAATATTAAACCCTAATTGATTAACTCAGTGGGAATCTGTTTTAAGAAAATATAGAAAAAACAATCCCATTTTATACGTATTATGATGATTGTTAGTTTGTTACAATATTAATTCAGTGTAATTCCAGCAAAATGATTCCAACATTTAATAATTATTATGTTTCCTAAGCCTCACAATTATTTACCTATATAAACCACTAGCACAAGACTCCCATTCCACAAGCCAGATACCCTTTTTTCCACTTCTCTCTCTCTCCCCATCTCCACTCCGCCCCACATAATTTCCGGAGAATCTGGTGGAGGGCTGCCGGAGTAGCTTCCATGGCAGAAGGTAAAGGAGCCATCAGTTTGGAGGAAATCAAGAATGAGACTGTAGATCTGGTAATAATCTCATAGATCCATCTTTCACTGTATGTTTCATCTTTTTTAAACACACCCAAGTATGTTTCTAACATGTTGGAAGGCTGGAAGCATATGTATCCATGATAAGATATGTGTCAGGCAGGTTTTCGAATAGAGTTTTAGGGTCTGAACTCGTCTGTAACTTAAAAAAGGACTGAAGGACATGTCTCTTGTTCTTTTTTGTGTGGGATATGATGTGTTTCCATTATTGCTGTCATCTAAATCAGTGGAGTATAATAAATGATATGAAGAGCATCATTTTGTTAAAGTTGTGTCTTTTTAGTTGGATTATTAAATAGGACAGTCCCATGTTCCTTTCCACAACCTGTTCCTTTACGCACCAAAAATATAGAGAGAGAAAAGGTCAAAATAATCGTGCCTGAATTTATGGTATTTGCTATCATAGTTTGCTTTAATTATTTACATTTTTCTTTCTTTCTTTTGGTCCACTCAACCCTATGCAGATATTTATTGTAATTCATGTCACCATCATCTCTGAAATTATAGGAAGACTTATTTTATGATAAATAATAATAATTCTTAAATTTATTAGGTTTGATATTTTCAAACTTGGATAGTCAAATGGATCTGAATTGGTTTCAATGCATGTGTGTGATATTTTGATGCAACTTGACTTCCAATACTGCCTGCCTCTGTGTTACCCATTCTAGCTGCAACCTTTCATTTGATATTACTATCAGAGTCAATAAAGAAACATTAAAACTGAAGAACTGAAGAAAAAACTGAATATAATCATTGATATTGAAATGGAGGGTTGATAATGATATGGTTTTGCAAATTTGCAGGAAAGGATTCCAATTGATGAAGTGTTTGAGCAGCTAAAATGCACAAAGGAAGGTCTGAGTTCCGAAGAAGGAGCCAACAGGCTAGAAATCTTTGGACCCAACAAGCTAGAAGAGAAAAGGGTAACAACACCTTTCAACTCAAAATCTTGTTTTGGGCATAATAATATCTTTGAATATTTTTCCTGAATTTTCATGTTTTTTTGCAGGAGAGCAAGTTCCTCAAATTTTTGGGTTTCATGTGGAATCCCCTATCATGGGTCATGGAGGCTGCTGCTATCATGGCTATTGCTCTAGCTAATGGCGGCGGCAGGCCCCCGGATTGGCAGGATTTTGTGGGTATTATCTGTCTGCTGGTGATCAATTCAACTATCAGTTTCATTGAGGAGAACAATGCAGGAAATGCCGCAGCAGCTCTCATGGCTGGCCTTGCTCCTAAGACTAAGGTGCTTAGAGATGGGAAATGGAGTGAGCAGGATGCTGCCATTTTGGTCCCTGGAGATATCATCAGCATTAAATTGGGTGATATTGTGCCAGCTGATGCGAGACTACTTGAGGGTGATCCTTTAAAGATTGATCAGTCCGCGTTGACCGGTGAGTCTATGCCAGTGACAAAAGTTCCTGGAGATGAGGTGTTCTCTGGTTCCACTTGTAAGCAAGGAGAGATTGAAGCAGTTGTTATCGCAACTGGAGTTCACACCTTCTTTGGCAAAGCTGCACATCTTGTCGATAGTACTAACCAAGTGGGTCATTTCCAGAAGGTTTTGACAGCCATTGGAAACTTCTGTATCTGCTCCATTGCTGTTGGTATGGTGATTGAGATCATCGTCATGTGGCCAATTCAGAGGAGGCCGTACAGAGCTGGTATTGATAATCTCTTGGTCCTGTTGATCGGAGGAATCCCAATCGCTATGCCTACTGTCTTGTCCGTCACCATGGCTATTGGATCACACAGATTGTCGCAGCAGGGAGCTATTACTAAGCGTATGACTGCTATTGAGGAGATGGCAGGCATGGATGTGCTATGCAGTGACAAAACCGGAACCTTGACACTGAACAAACTAAGTGTTGACAAGAACCTTATTGAAGTCTTCACTCCTGGGATTGAGAAAGACCATGTCATTCTCCTAGCGGCAAGAGCTTCAAGAATCGAGAACCAAGACGCCATCGACACTGCTATAGTTGGAATGCTTGCTGATCCTAAAGAGGTAAACAATGTTATAACATTTTTCAGACAATACAAAAATACATGAATGCTAATTTTTAATTTCTGATGTTGCAGGCAAGAGCTGATCTCAAAGAGATCCATTTTCTGCCATTTAACCCGACAGACAAAAGAACAGCTTTGACTTACATTGACAACCAAGGAAAATGGCACAGAGCCAGTAAGGGGGCTCCAGAGCAGATCATTGATTTGTGTAACTGCAGGGAGGATGTAAGGAAGAAGGCTCATGCTGTCATTGACAGATATGCAGATCGTGGTCTGAGATCATTGGCTGTTGCAAGGCAGGAAGTACCAGAAAAGTCCAAGGACAGTCCTGGATCACCATGGCAGTTTGTTGGTCTGCTTCCACTGTTTGATCCTCCAAGGCACGACAGTGCTGAAACTATTCGTCGGGCTTTGAACCTTGGAGTGAATGTCAAGATGATCACTGGTATTAATCTATGGATAGACTACTTTTTGTTAATCTGTGTCAACAACTTCTTCAAATACTAACGACCCCAACATTCTGTCTTTCTCAGGTGATCAGCTTGCCATTGCGAAGGAAACAGGAAGGAGACTTGGAATGGGGACTAACATGTACCCATCTTCATCCTTGTTGGGCAACCACAAGGACGAAGCACTTGCTGGTATCCCCATTGAAGAGCTTATTGAGAAGGCTGATGGATTTGCCGGAGTCTTCCCAGGTTTGTTTCCATTTTAACATTACAGTCAACCCTCATTTTCCCAATACTCATAACAAGTTTCTTGACTTTTATAGAACACAAGTACGAAATCGTGAAGAAGCTGCAGGAGATGAAGCACATCTGTGGAATGACAGGAGATGGTGTTAATGATGCACCTGCCTTGAAGAAGGCCGATATTGGAATAGCTGTGGATGATGCCACCGATGCTGCTCGTGGTGCATCAGACATTGTCCTCACAGAGCCTGGTCTGAGTGTCATCATCAGTGCTGTGCTCACAAGTCGAGCTATCTTCCAGAGAATGAAAAACTACACTGTAATTAGTCTACAATCTTTTAAACCTTCAATGGCTCTCACAAATGCTGATTTTCAGGCTCTCATGGTTTCCTTGCTTTTATGCTGCAGATCTATGCCGTCTCCATCACCATCCGTATAGTGGTGAGTAGACACTAAAAAACTTCAACTAGAAAAATCAAACTGAGATTTTCTTGCTGCTAACTTGTGAAATCTTGTAGTTTGGATTCATGTTCATTGCCCTGATCTGGAGATTCGACTTCTCTCCATTCATGGTCTTGATCATTGCCATCTTGAACGACGGTAAAGACTTCAATCCGATCCTTTAGCCCATGCTCTTAGTTCACATCAAGCCTCTAGTCTTGAGCAATCTCTGATTCTGTTTATTTTTCAGGGACAATCATGACCATTTCTAAGGACAGAGTAAAGCCATCTCCATTGCCTGACAGTTGGAAATTGAAGGAAATTTTCGCCACTGGTGTTGTTCTTGGAGGATACCTGGCTTTGATGACAGTCATCTTTTTCTGGGTGGCAAGGGACACTGACTTCTTCCCGGTAACTGTCAGACACTTTTTTCTTCTTAAAATGAGAATGAAAGCACTTCATGAAGCTTTTAACGTTCTTCCTTATCTTACTAATGCAGGAAAAATTCGGCGTGCGACACATCAGGGATAGAGACGAGGAGCTAATGGCTGCACTATACCTGCAAGTTAGTATTGTCAGTCAGGCATTGATCTTTGTCACCAGGTCACGCAGCTGGTCCTTCGTTGAACGCCCAGGGATGCTATTGCTTGGTGCTTTCTTGATTGCACAACTGGTAAATATAAGCCCCATTTGACACTTACCCTCGACCCACTGACTCTCTGCTCAACTATATAATTGTTTACCATTTGAAATTCTGCAGATTGCCACTCTTATTGCTGTGTACGCCAGCTGGGGCTTCGCCAGGATTGAAGGAATTGGCTGGGGTTGGGCAGGTGTCATCTGGATTTACAGCGTTGTCTTCTATTTCCCCCTAGATATACTGAAGTTTGGAACTCGATACGCATTGAGTGGAAAGGCATGGAACAACATGCTGGAGAACAAGGTACTCTAAAACTTGATGACTATGCCTGTACCATTTGGTCCTCTGCTACATCACAGGTATTTATAACCCTTTTCTCCGTGAAACAGACTGCCTTCACCACCAAGAAAGATTACGGAAAAGAAGAGAGGCAGGCAGAATGGGCACATGCTCAGAGGACACTTCACGGTCTTCAGCCACCAGAGGCTTCTTCTGGTATTTTCCATGAGAAGAGCAGCTACAGAGAGTTGTCTGAAATCGCTGAGCAAGCCAAGAGGCGAGCTGAGGTTGCCAGGTAAATATTCAGTAATTCTCAACCTGCCAATTTCCTTTATAAGTAAAAATAAAATACATGTATTTATAATCTACAAAATGACTGCAGGCTAAGGGAGCTGAGCACATTCAAGGGACATGTTGAATCTGTTGTGAAACTAAAGAACTTGGACATGGACACAAGCAACAGCCACTTCACCATATAAAAAGAGTGTTGCGCTTAAGAAGATTGTTTGAAGGGAAGGATTCTGCAGTGTGACAAAGTGCTGAAACAAGGAAAATAATAAGCAAGTGAATACCACCAACTGCGAGTTTCCCAATAGTTTCTTATATTTTCCAACTCACTGTTAATGAAGATAAATTTGTAACTCTTATGGACTGGGATGGTTTAAAGTCCCAGATAATACACTATCCTATCTTTCACTGAGATCAATAATTTTGATAGTTGACGTTATTTCTATAAGAATGTGTGTTTTATGTTCAGTAAGAATATATAAAATAACACCACATACAAAGAACATTACATTGCAATTCGATAAACAACAGTAAGTCACCTCTAGTGTGATGCTTGGAATATCTGAGCCTGGATGACATATTGCTGCTGCACTTGTAAACCTTTCCAAAAAGTATACAATTTACAATTTCCTGTCAATCTAGAAGCTGCACTGCTGCAATGGATGATATCTTTTCTCGTAACTTTTGCGACACAGCAACACGAACAGTGTTAACCCTTGCAGCAGGACCACTTATCCTAATATTCACTATGTAATCTTTTATTTGAGCAAGCTCTAGTGTTCCACCTCCTGTCCCCGAGAGATATGGTCTGATTTCGTCAAGAACCTGGGAAGCATACACTTTCCAAGTTAGTTCAGAGTTCATATTGCTTGCTTGTTCGCATGGTAAAAGTCACAATCAACTCTATAGGAGTACTCTTCATCAAATTAGACTTTTTGAGACCATGTTAATTAGGGGTGCATAAATACATGAATCGAAAAACAAGTAACCTTTTCAACATTTTCTTCATTAAGCTCCAGACCAGTCTCTCTATCGTAGATCTGTTCAACCTCTAAAATCTCAGGAATTTTGTCTCGAAGCTTTGATTCGATTCCCATCTTCAAAGTCATAGTTGAGCTTGGACATGACCCACATGCTCCTTGTAATTTTAATATCACAGTAAGCCCATCTATCTCATGTAAAGCCACATTTCCTCCATCTGCCATAAGGCCAGGCCTCACCTGATCCAAGACTTTCTCCACATTCTCCTCAGTTAAATCAAGCACACATCGCGGTGAAACTACAGCCCCTTCAAAAAAATCACTAACCATCAACACACCTTCCGTTTACCTCATTCAACCAAATGCACCTAAAAACACTATACATACACACAAAACTTCAAAATATAATCTAAGACCAAATTGTCAACATATATTTTCGCCAATTGCATGCCAACCAAATCAGATAAACAAAAAAATTGATAACACATTGCATTGCCTGTCTACATAAATTAAGGTAACAAACTAAATTACCAATGCAATTCTTCCTCCTGAGACCAACTCTTGATCTCTGAAAATGTCTACTACAAAACTGTCCTCTGCTAAAACCGCTTTTCTTTGTAAGAAAATCCAACTCTGTCCATACCAATACAATCATTCTGACAACAAAATTGAAATTGATTTATATCAAAATGCATCACTTTACATACTAAAACACAATCAATTGGAAATTGTGAATAAAAACCCTAACCGTGGGGAAATTGAAATCAGATGACGATCGGCACATGGCTGCAGTTGCAACTTGCTGAATAGAAAAAACACTCATTTCAATCACTTGTCAGAGCATCGCGAAATTCAGCACAAGGAAATTCGAATCTGCAGAGAGTTTGAATTGAATATTAAAAATAAATTAATATAAATTAATGTTTGTGGTCAGGAACTCTCCCTCCAGAAATGGGGAAGATAATGGGTTGGGATTTGGGCTTTAAATGGGCCGATTGATCATTGGGCTTTAGATAGGCCAATATGGTTAAGATCAAAATCAAAATTATATTTTGGGGCAAGTTAATTTTTCTTGTTTGCATCTATTTATTGATACACTACTAGTTTGGTGCATATTAAATGTGTATATAATTAGTTTAAAATATGTTTAATGTAATAATAAATAGGAATTTTATCATAAATATATTAAACATGTAATTGTAAACTTAATCAGGATAAAATAGAGATGTGAAATGTGGCTTCAAAAACCGTAAATTCATTTTCTTGCGCTTTATATATAGGAAGATTATTTCTAATAAATTAGTGTGAATAATTATAAAGAGTGGTGCTATATATAAGGGGCTTCGATGTATATAAAAGCCCAAAAATGTCAGAAATGCCTCAATTTTTAGACTTAGGAACAATTTAATAATTTAGACTAAATGATCAAAAGTACTAGAAATCTGAGAATTAGTGACGAAACCTAGAGATATTCAAGCATCGGGTATGCACCGATACAAATGAGGATGTTACCAAACAATTATTTGATGCTATTATTAATCTCATCTCCCATATGAAGTCAAATCACAAGTGGTCAGTGGCCAATTATTAGATTATTTGGATGAGATTCCCACTTGAACTAACCATGTATACCAATGAGAATACAACACTTGTCCAATTCTCAACTTTGGACTCTTTTGTATAAGTTCACAGTTACAATTGTTTTTTCACCCACAAATTCTAAAATGTTTTATTAAAATTACTTTTTTTATTAAGAGGTTTATTAAAAATACTTGGTAGCAAGTTTAATCCTTATTTTTTAGTAAAAATACTTATTATTTGTATAATTTTTCTAAGTGTCATATTTTTTAATTGTCAATAAAGTTTAGAAAGGGATTACATGGGTTGCTGAGTAAGCTAAATATTTATAATACAAACAAGAAACAAGTGTGATGAGCTCCCTATTACAATAAACCATGTAAATGGGGAATGCCCAACTTTAAGTCTACGTGTTCCCCAATACGGGCACAAGCGTGCTCATCTTCTAACCTCCATATTAGTATTATTGTTTTTGCATATAATCTATCCTATATATAAAGTAGGAAGGAGTGAAATGACGGTTTTTTTGAATCCACAATTCACCTTTCTAAAATATCCCTGCTCAATTTAATACTATTTACTATTTTGATATGTTAATTACAAACTTCTTTTAAACTATATTATAAAAAAATTACATGCACATATCTATGTGCACAAAAGTATTAGTTTAGGTAATGCCTAAACCATCTAATCAATAAGCTTATCATAACTCATCCTTATCAATTATCATATATCAAATCTTCTAGTCATTTATAGGTTAGGATATGAAGAGGAGATCAACGGTCTCTAATTTTTATTAATTTAACGGTTGAACCTATCATATATATATTAAAAGAGAAGTATGATTGGACACGTGTCGTCGTGTGACCGATTTGGCCTACATGTCATTTTTTTAGAATTTTGAATTCTTTTCCCTTTTTTCTGATTGGCTAATTTTTTTTCCGAATAATAATATTTTTAAAACACGGAGGACTGAACTGTAAAAATTTATCTAATTTTTTAAAATTGGTTGCCTAAATTTAAAATTTAAAATTGGTTGCCTAAATTTAAAATCAACACATTATGTTGACAAATTTAATTTGGAATGATATAATCATGAGCTGCAATTTAAAATATCCTCATACGCAAATATGGAAATAAACATTTAGCCTATGTGTCAAATTATTCTAATTCAAAATTTTATTTAAATTGGTCAAACCAGAATTTTAAACATGTAAGCATTAAAATAAATGAAAATCAACACATTATGCTGACCGCTTTTCTTTGAAGAAAATCCAACTCTGTCCATACCAATACAATCATTCTGACAACAAAATTGAAATTGATTTATATCAAAATGCATCACTTTACATACTAAAACACAATCAATTGGAAATTGTGAATAAAAACCCTAACCGTGGGGAAATTGAAATCAGATGACGATCGGCACATGGCTGCAGTTGCAACTTGCTGAATAGAAAAAACACTCATTTCAATCAGTCGTCAGAGCATCGCAAAATTCAGCACAAGGAAATTCGAATCTGCAGAGAGTGAGTTTGAATTGAATATTAAAAATAAATAAATATAAATTAATGTTTGTGGTCAGGAACTCTCCCTCCAGAAATGGAGAAGATAATGGGTTGGGATTTGGGCTTTTATTGGGCCGATTGATAATTAGGGTTCAGATGGGCCAACATGTAACTGTGTTATAGCCATCATTTTGGGTTCCAAGATACCAACTGACCGGCCTTACCACTTTTATTCTAGTTGAAAAAATGGATCAAAATCAAAATTATATTTTGGGGCATTTTATTTTTCTCTTGTTTGCATCTATTTATTGATATTCTAGTAGTTTGGTGAATATTAAATGTGTATTTAATTAATTTAAAATATGTTTAATGTATATAATAAATATAAATTATATCATAAATATATTAAATATGTAATTGTTAATTTAAACAGAGTAAAATAGAGATGCAAAATGTGATTTTAAAACTGGCAATTCACCTTAGGCTTTATATAGGAAGATTATTTCTGATAAATTAGTGCGAATAATTATAAAGAGTGGTGCTATATATAAGGGGCTTCGATGTATATCAAAGCCCAAAATGTCAAAAATGCCTCACTTATTAGACTTAGGAACAATTTAATAATTTAGACTAAACGATCAAAAATACTAAAAAAATCTGAGAATTAGTGACGAAACCTAGAGATATTCAAGCATCGGGTATGCACCGATACAAATGATGATGTTACCAAACAATTATTTGATGGCATTATTAATCTCATCTCCCATATGAAGTCAAATCACAAGTGGTCAGTGGCCAATTATTACTGTAGATTATTTGGATGAGATTCCCACTTGAACTAAACATGTATACCAATGAGAATACAACACTTGTCCAACTGTGGACTCTTTTTTATAAGTTCACAGTTACAATTGTTTTTTAACCCACAAATTCTAAAATGTTTTATTAAAATTACTTTTTTTATTAAGAGGTTTATTAAAAATACTTGGTAGCAAGTTTAATCCTTATTTTTTAGTAAAAATACTTATTATTTGTATAATTTTTCTAAGTGTCATATTTTTTAATTGTCAATAAAGTTTAGAAAGGGATTACATGGGTTGCTGAGTAAGCTAAATATTTATAATACAAACAAGAAACAAGTGTGATGAGCTCCCTATTACAATAAACCATGTAAATGGGGGAATGCCCAATTTTAAGTCTACGTGTTCCCCAATACGGGCACAAGCGTGCTCATCTTCTAACCTCCATATTAGTATTATTTTTTTTTGCATATAATCTATCCTATATATAAAGTAGGAAGGAGTGAATTGACGGTTTTTTTGAACCAACAATTCACCTTTCTAAAATATCTCTGCTCAATTTAATATTTACTATTTTGATATGTTAATTACAAACTTCTTTTAAACTATATTATAAAAAAATTACATGCACATATCTATGAGCACAAAAGTATTAGTTTAGGTAATGCCTAAACCATCTAATCAATAAGCTTATCAAACTCATCCTTATCAATTACGTATCATATATCAAATCTTATAGTCATTTATAGGTTAGGATATGAAGAGGAGATCAAGGGTCTCTATTTTTTATTAATTCAACGGTTAAACCTATTCTTTATTGAAATAAAAAATATTTTAGAAAAAATCATAGATGATTGAATTGATGGTCATCACTATCAATTGATTAATTAATGAAAATCAATATTTAAATTTAAGTTTACCGTTTATAAAAATATGCATTTCAATCACTTTTGAACTTTTCCCATCATTTATATATTTCTCCGTACTACAATGTGTGTCCACTTTAATTATTATATTTTTCATGTATTAAAAAGATGAACAAATTTTATGAGATTGAGGGAGTAGTGCCCTTAGACTCTATGAGAATCCGATCTTACGATTCAAAGCAATTAGCATATGGTTTTTATTGGACTGATAAAAAACCCTAATTAATCTTGATCATTTTTGTATTGTAGTTGACGGTCTACTCCTCTAGGTCTCAATAGGTTTAATGAAGTGACACATTAATCAATTATTATTAAAAGGTCACATTGCATAAAGGGTCCAAATATAGTTCGATTGTAACTCCATCACCTTTGGGAAAAATTCCTAGTGAACAGTTTACAAACAATAATTGACGTCCGAAGCAAAGCTACTAGCTAAATGAGAATTGAATCAAATAATTTACACTTTGTTTAGGTTTTGATATAATTGGTACTTAACTAAATAATATAGATAGTATTTCAACTTGTAATCCATGCTAGATTGTTACTTTCATCATTCTTCATAAAGAAGTATAGCTTCATAGATATGGATTGAGTTTCTTTATGACCCTTTCACATTTACATTTTGCGTTTTCAGATGTTTGCATTTTAAAATAACTGTACATTTTTAAATAATGTTTTGCATATTCAATGTTCATTTGTGTATTTCACAATACGACAACATTTGTGTTCAAAACGATAAATTTTGAAAAGGTACAAATTATGGACCTTTGGATCAGATGAGATCGCAAGTGTCGACGCCAGCTGAGGGTTGAGATAATTCCACATTACGTACTCTCAGGGTTACCTTCCGAATTCTATGCTCATTATATTTAGCACCCGGAAGTATACTCGTTCTAATTTTGATACTCCTTTTTTTGAAGGAAAGACTCTATTGTTCAAAAAACAAACCACAAACTCCCAGGCCAGACACCCATGAAAGATATATTGCAGTGTCCAATCTAAACATGCCAATTGAAAATGAAACAATTCATGGATATATTAACAAGTTTAAAAATAGGTAAAAGTTAATAATTTGAATGTTCCGGTCTCCGATCTTAATACTTTGATACACTGTTTTACAGATTCACTAAGTGAAGAACATTTAATATTCTGCTTACAGTAAGAGTTGAAATTATGAGTAGTTGTTAGAGGACAAGTGACATACTCCCTCCGTCCCTATTTCTTTCTCCAAAAGCACCAAATACAAGGTTTTTAAGGAAAAAAGAAGGTATAAAATGTGTGGTTGAGAATAAATGGTTTATAAAGTATATGAGTAAAAAGTAGAATATGTGGTTGATATTAAAAGAAAGTGGACAAACTTGAAGAGACGCCCAAAATAGAAAGTGGACAAACATTTAGGGACAGAGGGAGTATAATCTTATCCAAATTTAAAAGCTTCTATCGCACAGGAAGCTGCCTAAGAGCATCTCCAACCACGTTGTTCAAATTGGTTATGTAAAATATTGTTTTTAATTGGTTATGTAAATTTTAGACAAGGGAAAAGTGGTTTTGCTCCAATGGGGGAGTATGTATAACAATTATGTAAAATTTATCTCTTTCACACATTTCTTCAAACACCTTCCGCGCAACCTCAACCGCCTCAAAACAACCATACATATACCAACGAATTCACCACAGGCAACACAGAATCCACTCCATTCTTCACCACCTGGCCGTGACACATTTCCCCCGGTCCAAAGTCCTCAGCTTTCACACAACAACGGAGGAAATGTATAGCTCTTCGGTCAAAATCCACAACTTTTCTTTGCAAAGTTTGCAGTTCTATTTGCAAGAGTATTATCTTCCAGCACCCACGCTATCTTCCATTTAGTATGAGCTTTAAAACAACTCAGACACCCCTTAAGCCAACCTCCATCACTTCCAAAATTCAGCCGATCAGAGACAAATAGCCCTACCATTTCTAGTGAATCTGACAACAAGGTCGCCTTGTTCAGATTGAGTTTCTCAACCATTCCGCATCTCTTGAACATAAAATCGAGGAAACACAATCTGGATTTGCCGAATGGACTACTCTATCCTTACACCAGATGACAATATATCTCATTGTCTCATTGGAAAGCACCATTACTGATACCTGATGTTGCCAAGAGCAATGTATCATTTGGGTATCACTCTGAAATAAGATGGATGATATCCTCCACCCTGTTTCATATGTCCGAAAATCAGATTTAGAGCCGGATTTGAAACACGCATACAACCAGGATTTGGAACATTACTTACGCTATTTGAAGAGATAGATCCTTGTTGAAATTTACAACTCCGCCGGCAAAACGTAAGAGTTATACACCTGTGTCAAACAAATAAAAAAGAAAGAAGATGAAATTGGTATTTGAGAAAAAAAAGTGGGCAATGAAAAAGGAAGTGGAGAGAGTGACCTCGAAAGAAGATAGCGAAGCCATGAATACTAGCAAATATGGAGAACGGTTAAACGAACATGTAAAATTTTAGCTAACAGGCTGTTTTACATTGGCTGCGTTGGAGGTAGGGTTTTGTATTCGGTTATGTATAACTAGATGACAACTGTGCTTTTTTAGCTAACAGGCTGTTTTACATGACAGGGTTGGAGATGCTCTAACACAACAAATATTGATATAATCATTCAGTCTATAAACAATGGACAAACCCCACACCCCATGTTACCTTACCCTTGAGGAAGGAGCATCTCATCATGAAGAATTTTTTAGCAGACATTGGCTGATCATAAGAAGACAAGACCAGAAGAGCATGCTCCCCTTTTACGGATATAATTATATAAAATTTCGTTTACAAATTATTTTGAAAAAGAAATACAAGTGACAAAAAGACAGATACCTACAAATGAATGAGTGTGAGGGGCTGAGTCATCTGAAGCTGTGACTTTTGTGTATGTTCTCATATCTCATGTTATTAGTGTGTCACAGGTTAGGCCGTCTGGCCAGTCTCACAGAATATAACCCATTAAACAAAATTTGATGATCATCATTAGGGTCTTTTCCATTACATGCATACAATAATGGTTACAACTTGTAGGCTGTGGCATTTTCTTTCCAACCAGATTGGGATTTAGATTGAGTGGATACATTTAACAATTCCTTTTCTTTTCAATATATTTGAAGGCATTTTTACATGTAGATATGATCTCTATTATTTTTATATATGTACTTAATTATTGACAACAATGTTTCTGGTTTCATGGGATGATGGGATCCAAATCATCAGCAACTAAAGTAATATTCTAAAAACGTCCATAAGAACTATAGATTCATTTGATTATTCTGATCGTATTTTTCTATAATGGGCAAATGGTCAGCTCCATGTTTTCCTCATACATATCTACCTTTCGAAAGCAACACCAGTGCATCAAAGAAAACACCAAAATTGTGTACGATGAGTGACCGATTGACACCAGCTAGGGTACACTACAATCGAAGTATTGGGGTCTTTGGAGTATATTAGCTAATTAGCAGTGTCTTCTTTCTTCATCTGCCCTACGAAAGCTTATCTGTAGGAATGTCGTTTGTTTTTTTCTTAAATTTTGCCATGCCCCCCACTTCCATGTTTCTCTGAAAATAAAGCTGCCTGAGATCCTGGGCATGTGTGAATCTAGTGTTATCTATGCATGTAGTACGAGTTAGATTTAGCCTGTATCAAGTTCGAAAAGTTGGCTATATTTGTGGCCTTTGCTATATTTTGAGAATAAATAACAATGCCAACAAACAAAATTTGATAGTTAGTTCCCCATCATGACACACATACAACAATTGATCAGAAATGACCTGATTCGTCACAGCATAATGTTTTTGATGAAAATATACCAGTGAAGTCCATTCCTAGGGCAAACCGGAATTGAGGTTATGTTAAGAAAATATTATTGGCAGTTGTGAGTAAAAAAACATGTAATATATAGTAGTAAATATGCAAATCAAAATCTTATTGAAAATGAAAAGGAATAACATATGACAAAAAATATGCATCCATTTACATTATTGGTTCTCCAAAGCATCAATCTTCTCTCTATCTTTCTCTCTCTGAGTTTATCTCCCTGTCATGTAACAGGCTGTCAGATATCTTTGTATCATTAACAAACCTCAGATTTCTATATTAATGAATTGATCTGGATGCAGCTTTGTTGATTCTTTAAGGAAAATAACATATTCTTTTGGAGGGGTACCCTTACCTTAACTCTTGGGATCTTTGGCTGGCCACTTTGAAGTTTGAACAACTGATTCGCTTCCTCTTTCTTGTTTCTTCCTTCAGTACTTTCATATCCTTGTCTGCCTCATATATCCTCATCATCTGCTCCACAACCCACATATTTGGCTGCACACGCAAGCTTAGACTTCCCACCCTCGCCGCCTTACACATCTGTATGATTTTGGGCAATCCAACATTTTGATTCCAATACTTACTTATATGAGTGACGCCATGGAACACCATGCTTGATGAAATTAGTAGAGCAGCTGTGTGTGGCGCTGGACTTCCTTTAATTCAGGTAATTCATTTATCACTATTACCACGTCTAGCTTGCTCTAATTTGCACCCTAGGTATTTTTTTCAAATTGTTAAATATATATATGACTGCACAAATCTGAATCACAATCAAATCTCATTTGTTTTTATTAGCACTTTTGGTCATGAGATTATCATTTTTTGCTTCTTCATTTTATTTTTTCAGCAGGAATGGAACCAAGCTTGAAGATGCAATCAATTTGTTAGCAGCAAAGTCTTAGGAACTAAGCACTCTGAAAGCTCAATACATCAACTGACATTAGGAAGCTTCAGAATTACTCAATGAAGCAAATGGTCAACGATATCCATAGCCTTGAATCCATCAAGAAAGCAATGCTGGAACATGATCATCTTTTTAAACAACAGGTAATGCCCAACAACACCCATTAATACTGTTCAATGTATAAAATCTTTGAGGAATCAAATCTCTCGTGCCCTCGTATAAACAAATAGTCAACTAGTTTTTGTTAATAGGTAAAAGTATGACATCAATATAGTATTTTCATATGATATACTCTTAAGTCTGATTATGTTTGTACAATTAATTATTATATACTTCACAACGAATAATAAAAGTGGACA
The DNA here is from genome assembly GCA_006409495.1 of Sedum album. Classification (NCBI taxonomy): domain Eukaryota; kingdom Viridiplantae; phylum Streptophyta; class Magnoliopsida; order Saxifragales; family Crassulaceae; genus Sedum; species Sedum album. The sequence goes on from QZGG01000500.1 coordinate 40,809, forward strand.
ATCTTTATGAGACGGAGGGAGTTGTATACCGTACAAATAAAAATCTATGTCACTATGACACTGCATATTTGTATTTGCTTTATTACCAAGATATAAGAAATCTTTACAAAGCGACCTTCGATGAACCACTACTCTTTTTAGCATTGTGAAAGTTGACATTGTTCGAAATTGCAGGTCATGGAACTTCACAGGCTGTATGGTGTGCAGAGGATGCTGATGAATGAACTGAAATATAAGGTGACACTACCAATCCAGACCAGAGTGGGAAATGGGAACAGTTACAAGGATGTTTCTAGTGGTACCAGTTCTGAGGAAAGTTTGATCAAACTAGGAAGTTTTGATCTAGAAAGGTGTTCCCAAGAACCCAAAAGAGGAAGGAATAAACAAGGAGAAACAGGGCACTTAGAGACCAAATGCAGCTCTAAGTGCAACGAGGAAGAAGCGGAAATAGAGCTGACCCTAAGCATTGGGAATTCAAAAAACAATAACAAGAGCATGAAGAAAAAGTACCAGCAGCAGCCGCAGTGCAACACAGACTTGTTTTATTCGAATTCCATCAGTGATCATTTTCAGGTAAGTCACCAAAAAGGCTCGCCGGACAGGGATGAAATGAACCTGAGTCGAGAGGATTGTAGAGAAACTGTGGTACCATCAGATCAGGAGAGGAAGAGACCACATTGGCTTCTCCAAAGTCTCAGCTACCACCAGACTTAGAGACCTTTCTTTTACTTTTTCATTTCTCCACTTCTTCCAAATTTTTAAGTCTATTCTATCATTCCCCAAGGATGTTAGCACTCTGACCCATCATAATCCAAACTTATCTTTAGAATCCAAAGTCACAGACTGATTAGTCCTAAGAAAATCTAAGCTTGAATTTGGTGGTTTTTCTACACCTCAGTAAATATAATGCACCATCTAGAGTCTGCAGTCTGTAAATTGTACAATGAGCCTCTGGACTCTAGAGGTTCACCTGAGGCAGCAGCTACCACAACTGAAAATTCCCAACAGTAAGGAACTGGGTTTGCCCAAATAGACAGCTTGGATACATTCGAGGACTTGTCTGCATCAACGATATGGATCAAATCGAGTAAAACATAAGCCAAGGAAAATCTTGTAGTTTCTACATGTATGTCTGTAATGCATCAATCAATGTATCAATGATTGAACTAGAGCTTTTGTTTCTTTGTGGAAAACGGAGTATTTTGCATCAAAATGTCAGTTCCAAAATCCACAACTGAAAAACCACACTCTATTGCGGAAAGAAAACAAGTGAACTAGTTTCTTACACGCAGCTGTACACACTCGCATTAATAGCTTATGTGATTTAATATCACCAACCTGTATTGTATAGTCTCAACCACTCGAAACAACCATAACGACGCTATCAGACACGGGAATGGAAAGAATGAGTATACAACAAAAATGAAAGTGCACAACCAAACCTGTGACCACAAGGAACACATAGTAGCTGACTCAATGAATGACGCGAAACTGGATCCTGAAATGAATATATCTGGGGAAAATAAGTGAAGAAAAAATGTTTTCTTGTTTGTAATCTGTAAATGTTTTGGGGAGCGAAGCTGCTAAAATGCACTGACGCACTCCCTACTGCTTGAGCAGGTTTGACTTCTTCCTCTGCACGGAAAAAGTGTTCTGTTTAGAGAAATGAATGTGCTTGAAGTTGAAATGAAATGAGAATTTGAAAAATTCATACATATTTGTAGGGCATGCATCGTCCTCTAGAAATCATATTTTTTACCAGCTGAAGGTGAAGATTCGGTACAGGATTTTTAGAACAACTGCAGCGCCATTTTTTGCTTGTTCTGTTTCCATTTTGGCAGTTTGTAAAACGCATCTTTTGTCATACCAAATTTCTGTCTAAAGTCCTCTGATGATAGGTAAGTCTGTCACATCAAAAACATGTGGAAAATCAATGACTGGTCCATAGAGGGATTTATGTTAAATATTGATATTTACCTCTCGCTTAGTGACGTCAATTTCAGCAACGGGATCATCTGATCCCACTATAAGTCGCTCATATGGATAAGTAGGAAGCCCTTCGTCATCTTCGGCCTCACCCTCCTTTACATCTTCTTGTATAGTAAGTGAGCCTATTCGACTAATCATATTATTCTCTTGAGGCTTCAATTCTTCCTTGGGCTTCAGAGCTTCTTGATTTGCTTTAAGCACGTTTGAAAAGTTAATTAACACCACAAAAGCTACAATAACTTGAAACAATAACTAAAAACGAATATAAATTATAAAGATTCACCTTTGATGGACTTCGGCATAATTCTGACCATCGGCGCTTTTTCTTTTTCAAAAGTAGTCGTGAGTGCAGCAATAGCCGCAGATCTCGAAGCTAAATTGGCAGCAGATTCGCTAGGAGCAGATTTTGGGAACAGCTTTCTGACCACTGGGGGTGGCTGTGAAAGATTCCTTGTGTTTTGGTTTTCAAAAGTAGCAGCCAATGCATTGAAGGCTGGCGACCTACCCCTAACACGAACACGGTCGGGGCTGAAAGTCACACTTCTTGATCGCTGCTGTGGTTTTTCTGGTACACTGACACCAGACCTACCACTACTGAACACAGGCGTTCGTCGTTTGGGTTTCTTGTAAAAAGTTAAATACAATGTCAGGATTAAATCATACATAAATCCATGCACTGCTGCTAGCTTTCTTTGTACAAGTCATATTTTGCTCGTCGTAAAATTGGCAATACAAAGGGAAAAATATCTTACCACTTGAGCTGGAGTACCCTCATTTTTCACTATGGCTAGCTTTCTTTGGAAAGAGTTTCCTTGCATCTGTTGCGCGAAAAAAGATGAACCGCTTTTCAGTTTTAAAACTAATAAATAATTTTTCGCTAGTGTTGAAATTTAAGCTTACAGCTGATTTGGCAGAATCCCATGTGAAAAAGCGGGTGAAGAAAGGCGGTTCATTTCCTTCATTGACAACATAGATCGGTACCTCGTGCGGCAGATTTTCAAGGAGAAAATCACTTTCAACAAATTTCTGAAGAAAAACAAATTCAGTGACTTTTTCATTAATTAAATATAACCATCAAAACTATTTTTAGATGCGCAGATTAAACAAGTTACAGATTAGCATTTAATGAACTCACCTCGCCGATAGCCAATGCGCTCCCTTTGTTCTTAACCTCTTCTCCAACCCAAACAAAGACTTCAGAATGACAATCCAAAATGAAAATATCTTCAGTCATCAAATCATCTTGTGTGAAGTTATATATTTCTGTCACCTACAATGCATATTTTAAATGAAACTCAGCAATGCATAAGTTTTAGATGCAACAAAATAAAATAATATGTCGCATGTAGCATAAAAATACTGTAACACACCTTTAAATTGCCTGCGGCATCCAACCACCGGAGCATGACAAAATGTAATCAGTAAAACATAAGAAGGGTAAGGAATATATATTATTATAATAAAGTCCGGCTCCTTACCTTTTGTGAAACTGCACGAGAATAAATGGGGATCATTTTCAATAGCTTTAGAGATCTTCTGGCTAGAGTACTCTGTTTTACCCCCTAACAATTCCCAAAAAGGATCAGATTCTGACCCCTCTTTCTGAGACTTAGACTGAACATTGGGCTGCATTCAATAAATAATATCAGAAAAACTGGCCGCGAAAAAAGGAATGAATTTCCAGCACTACAAATATCTTCCATTTTTTTAAATTTTAAACGTATAGAAGTTGATTATGGATTTTGATGTCATTTTGATATATATATATAGAGAGAGAGAGAGTTTGGATCTAGAAGGACATTTAAGTTATGTAAGACATGAAGACATTATCTCAACTGTGTGTGTGTGTTTGTGCTTCAGTGTGCTACATTAGTGATATGAATGCTCACCTTTATAAGATCCAGCTGCCTTTCAACCAATTCTTGATCCTCCGATGTTGTCAGGTTCCCATACCAAGTATAGACAGTAGAATCATTATGCAGTATATAACAATACGAGGAGTTCAAAGATGAAGCAGCCTGGTAAAGAAATCAAGAACTTATATATGAATATTATGACACGGCAATGAGAAGGCATTTACATAGCAAGAACAAAAAATTAGAGAAAGAGATGAAACATCCAATGAGAAATTTGATGATTCAAGCCAAGAATGAAACAGTGAAGTTGCAAGAGATACCGCTTCGACTTGAATGGCCTGCATGTTCTCGGGGCCATATCCCTGAATGCGAAATAATGCTGTTGACTCTGTTGAGTAAGTGTCATCCGGAATCGCCTTTTCCGCAATATAATTTTTTGTACCCTTCACTCAGACCACCCTAAGACAAATAAAGAGGGTAGAACTTAGATATTGCTATTAATGACATATTGTAACCGGAGTTCGCTGACAGTAAGAGGATTCTACAATTTCAACCTTGAAAACAATAAAGCTTTGAAATATCGCATGGAGTTGGATCGGTTCTTTTCCTTCATAAAAGCGTGCCTACAAAAAACATAAGATCCGATAATTTGGTAATTAATTTTTAACTTACATGGAAATTTTATTTCATCCACGGACATGGTCAATTTACCTGACAAGGGACGTACTTGAATGACTCAACCATTTTGGTTGCTTGTGCAACGGCTGAATTTCTCTCTTCCTGTATATAATAATATAATCAAGAGATAAGGACCATTCAGGGAACGTAACACAACGATTTATGTTGTGGGGAGGGATCAATATGGTGAAGTTCTACCACCTAAATTCTCAAAACTATCAATGTCGCAAAGATAGTTCTCAAAAAATTGTTTGTTGTTATGTGCGGTACAGTATTTATCCAGAGACCGCACATAACAAATCATTTTTGTTAGCTAAGAGTGATCAACATTAAAACAAGTACCTCAACACTTTTCTTTCCAAACCATGTTCCAATAAGAATTTCCTCTTTCTCGTCTCCTGAGTAAGTGTATTGGAAGATATAACAATCACCGCTGTAAAACTTTGTCTGATCAGCTGCTGCAAGAAGGGTCTTTTTTGATCCATTAACACGCCATACCTGCAAGCCATGGATATGGTTATTAGAAAATAACTAAAATAACAAAAAACACTTGCTCATGGTTTATAGAGTATAAATAATGATAAAATAAACTCTAAAGTATGGGAAACAATCATGGCACCTGTAAATTTCCTGTGCAGTCAATATGCGGCTTAGGCTCTTCCTTAGCAGGTGCAGCTTTTACAAGACCCCTCACATTGATTCCTTGGCGCTTCAAAAGTGCTACAAGAAGGTCATGATGTCAATCACAAAATAATGATAATTAAAACTCTTCGAAAGAGTCTCTTAAATTCAGTTTTACAGCGCCACCTGCTACTTTGCCTCTTCCATCCTCGGTTGCAGTTGCATTGGTTGTGGTAGGCCACGAAATGAACTTTGAACGAAAAACCACAGGCTCAAACCCTTCAATGACACGTGTAATGTGACATTTTGTGCGATCAAGATCACTGAGAAGTGCCTACAAGTGATATGGTAAATAAATGTACCGTCAGTCTGATGCTAAGGATAGGTCTTAAATTGATGAAGAGTTAGCTAATTACCTCTGCAGCTCCACTAGCACTCTTCCTATCCTCAAGGGAGGTAGCTCTTCCCACCCACACAAACAGTTCAGATCCACAGTCCAAAATATAGGATTTGTTTGTTTCGAGCAACTCCCTAGCAAGGGAATCAACCTTCATTGGTTCTGCTTTCCCTTTCTTGATACTGAAAAGAACAGAAGTCAATTTAAAAAACCAAGGCCTAATAACAATTAAAGCAAAATCAAATATTGCATGCAATGTCAATAATGTCACTTGAACTAAACATTTGTAAAGCAAAATTTGAGCTTTAACTCAATGCAAAACACTATAGGAATCGAAACGATATTTTGATGAGTTAACTATGTGATGTAAGTAGCAAAATTACAATTGTGAAACAGTTACCTATATAACTTGGTGGGCTGAGGCTCTGAAGTCTTATCTTGGCTAGCAGCTTTTCTAGGAAGAGGTGCAAATCCACCAAACAGACCCCAAAATTCTCCAGACTCGGCATCAGCCATCATCTTCCCATCCTCTATGAAGGAAAGTGAAATCAAATTTAATTCAGAGATAAAATGGCATAACTATTCATTAATTCCGGTTACGAAGGAACCAACCTATAGAAGCAATGTCACATTTGCCATCATGATACGTGTCTTTGATGTATTGGAGAACTTCGAGTGCTTTAGCCCTCTCTTGAATTGAAGAGTTTGAGCCATTAAATTGGAAAATCTTTGACTTAGTATCTAAAATAAATATGTCATCGTGATTCAGCGATGATCTGGCAAAAGGGACCTGCCACAAACAGAAACAGAAGTTGAACAATCAGCATAGGCTGATATGGACTCACATCTCAAAATTGAGCACCAATAGGGACAAATGAATATGTATACTTGCCTCGGTTACATGAACCACGTGTTTCCCTCTGCACATAAACAGCCGTGTCTGATGTTCTTCAGCCTCGGCATGCTTGAACCCTGATGCAACTCCACCTTCTTGGGGTATGATACACGGTTTAAAATACGATAAGAATTTCTCTGTTTCTTGGCCTTGTACTTCACGATACTGAACAGCACGGCCTCCTAGAGCTGCATCGAGTTCCACGGTCTTTATTGCTGCTGCGCCAGCTTCATCCTGAGAAGTGTCTTTACCAAGCCAGTAGTGGAGATCATGTCGCAAGGCGCCGCTTTTCAAAGCAGTCGTCTAAACCATAAGGATCAGCAGTTTAGGAAACATCATATATGGGTGACTTGTGATTTTCAGTTTCAGATTTGTCCTACAAATTCGGGAACTTTATAAGTTACCTTCAGAATGATATATGAGTCCCCGGTGAAAAACTTGCCGTGAGATGATTGTGGGATAGCCACAGGCTTGAAGTTTTCAATGCGCCATATTTCAAGGCCACTGTTGTTCATTGAAGAAATCGCAGTGGACATGAAACAGTTAAGTATGGATTCATCTCAATATACAAACAAGCTAGCATGAGGAAAAAGTTAAATAATTAATAAATAGTGAAATTCAGGAAATCAACAAAGGTACTTACGCCTTTTGCCCAGCTCCTTGGAAAGCAGAATCCAAATCTTTCATTGAAGCCATACGTAAGCAGCTTTCACCTGAAACCCTCAGACTGGTGAAAGCACAACAATATCAGATCAGTACTCGGCAAGTTCAGTATAAACATGAAAATGCATCTTAAAAGGCTGATTCTCATAAATACATTCCCGCATTGCTACCTAAATGATAAATAAGTCCACCAGCTCAAACAATCATAATTAAATACCCAAATGAAACACTGCTTAAAATTTCACCTATATAAAGTATGTTTCGAATGGACAACAACGGACACAAACAATAGCCGATGTGAATTTACAAATTTGATCAGAACACAACTCAATGTCAAGATTGCAGAACTGCATTCTATGCCGATTTGAGATCCATTGCACAACCGAGTAATTAACAATTCACTGACCAGAACTCAAAACATCTATCCAAAATCCTACATGCATTTGCTAAGATGCCATCTGCGCATCCTCGAATCCCACATCCAACACAACAACAAACTTATACACACAAACTCCTATAATTGTGAAACACACTTCTACAAAACATTGACATCAAATTCATCAAAATATATAAAAACCCATAAGATGCACTTACCTCGATCTAACAGATCAAGCTGAAGATCCAATCCAAATGAAAGTAAATCAAGCAGAGATGATATGTGAAAAAAAGAGACACAACAAGAGGAGGAAATTAAAATTAAGAGGCTGAGCTGTTTATAGAATAAATACTAATCTCCACTAAGATTATTAAACAAAGGGGGATTTGGAATATGATTGAATGATGACTGACAGGCGTGCTCGTCACTAACTCAACACAACACAAAAGCAAATCACAACAACAATCGGAAGAATAGAGAGAGAGAAGCACACGCAGACACGATGTGGTCTAAAACTGGATTAATAAACAAAGGAAGACTACTAGAGAAAGAGACGATTTTGATGAAAAATTTGTGGTCAAGATTGGAAATTGAATTCTGGGGTGACTAGATTTGTCCAAGAAATGAAAAGGGTATGTGTGAAATTTAACAAAAAAAACAACAACAAACAACCACCAACAGAGTCAAAATCCAACAGCGGTCAGGTGAAAAAAGGTTGTCTTGTTTTTGGTCGGGAATTGAGAAAATCGGAGGAGATCGGGGCTAGGGTGGGTGCGAGGAAATGGATGGTGGGCGGAAGAGGGATTTGGTGTGGTCAGTGGTGGATAGAGTGAAACCGGGAAAGTCGGTTCACTCACCGGCCAACTTTTGTGCGTTACAATCTGCAGTGCTTTTTTGTGGGACCCGTTGTTAATACCCTTTTCTGCAGTTTGTCTCGTTTTTACTGGTTGGTTCGATTTGTAAATTAAACCGATTGGACCGTAAAAAATAAGGTGATAAAAGAGTCAAATTTCTTGCATCATAAAAATAGTTAATATAACCGCTATCAAAAGAAAAAATAATAAAAATAGCGAGTTCAAATTATATTATTTTAATAAATGAAATATGTTGTGGGTTGGCTCGGTCATTTTTTAAACATGTTTACAATTAGATTATCTGACTTATTTTCTATTATTTTTTAATTGTTTATCTTCAGATGTAATTATTTTTATTAAATTATAAAAATGAATTATTATTTTTAGTTGTTATTTACTTTTCATTAGTTGTAAAGTTTTTTGAAAGCATTAGATCTCTTTTAAGGAACATTGGTGAAATCTATTTTCTTGGGAAGATTGAAAAAAGTCAAAACTATAATGTCATATTTATTTGGGGTGATTATCAAAAATAAATAGTAATACACATTTTTAAAAATGCAAAATTGGAATATGAATCACCAAGATATCACGTTGACTAAAGCAGATGCATGACCTTAGTTGGTCAAAATGATACTTGATCAAAATAATACTACCATGTGTCATTTTAAGGTTGTATGTTTTAAAAAAAATTAGCATTTGTCTGGTCCAAATCCTAAAAAATTGATCAATTTTGGATGACTGAAACACTTAATTAGAATTCCTCGTTGGACTATTTATTCAATTTAGTAGGCTTGTATAAAATTTAGCATATTATCTCTATTTATTCTGATATGAATTTTAGCAGTATTTTGGTAAAAGCCTATCATTATTATGTATTGGAAATCAGAATAACCTTTATTTCACGTTTCAATTTGATATATGGTATAATTGATTTGAGGTAATGAGTTGAGACTAATAGAAATGAAATTTTTCTGTAAAACCACGAAATAAATTTATAGTTGAATTTGATTAATCAAACAATGAAAATTAAAGTTAGATTTAAATAAATTGAATTTGGTTGAATTGGCATAATCACACTTTATTAGATTTGATTGTTTACAATTTAAATTTTGTTCATCGTATTATTATAAATCAATGGTTGATGATGTGTCTTACAATTTAATAAAAAGTGAATGTCTCGCCTTAGTTTTTGGAGTGATAATACCAATAATGTGTACTTACTTGTGTTGTAAATGTTTCCGAGTAATATTTTGTGCACTGAGAATCGGTGTTATCGACCTTCCGGATCTCAACAAATGAAGAAAATGAGACGAATGAATAACACGATTACATGATTTTTGATAATTTACCTATTCAGTACACCATATTTCCCGAATAATCGTACAACCTTTCAAATCCATCAATATTTGATATATTTTCATTAAAAACATTAAATGACAACCTGGCCTAACAAAATTCTAATCTATTATTTTAATTTAAAGGAGATTACTATTCATTTTCAAAAGCATGTGCATCACCTTTTACATATCAATTTACTACTGTAGTTATACATAAATGATATTAGTGGGTATGGTAGTGTTAGGAATCCTTCTCATAACCCTTAAATTCAGTCTAAACTACTGAAAACACAGATGATATAATAGGTAATAATGTCTGAATTCTACCTTTGTATCAAAGATGGAAGTAGCCCCCAAATTACTCTACAACTACTCCTAACATTCAACTACTTTAATCTATTCATCTTGCACTCATCATTTCTTCAAATTACAATGACTTTATTTAAATATTTTGTGTCCCTAGAAGGTTCATAGACGTTAAATTCAGAACAAGGAAGACAAGCATCCGATTCCCTCCAAGTGTATAAGGAAATTCTTCAAGAGTAACCACTTTATCCACATGCTATCATAGCCTATACGAGCCCTCAAAATTACGATCATACTCCCATATATCACATACGTATGTGCCTTGATATCCCAAGGTGCTCCCTTTGATCTCATGTGAAAGTCAACCACCAAACTCAAACAAGAAGTCAAATCAAGTTATTCAACTAGAAGCCTTTCTAGCTGGAACACTAGTGGCCACTTGAGCTAGTGAACTAAGCTCACAACTCCAATGCTCTAAGTTGATTCTCACTTGGTTGAGCTTCTTGAGCTGTCATTCCAGCTGGTTTAGCAACCCCAAGCTGATCAGAACTCTCCCGAATAGATTTCTTTGGGGACGAGCTCTCCGAAATTACACTCAATCTGCCTGTAGCTTTGCACCTACTACCAAGTGAGCTTTTGACCTGCCTTGGCTAACCAATGCTACTCCTCTAAGTCCCCTTGAGTTGCCCTAATCAATTCCTAAGTGATCACCAAGCTTTATTGTCCTGAAATGCTAGCTATACGTAAGGGGAATGAGCGTTGGTAAGTTATGTGAGGATAGGCACACCCCCGGAGGGTACCGCCCCAAGCTTATAGAGAAGCGGGTGCACTTGTTCTTCTTCTCTGAGTCATGGCATCGAACTCTAATGCCGCTAGTCACGCCAACAGACATATAAAAACAGGTGCTATTGCGGCTACACCCCCGATTTGTCAGGTATACTACGTAGAATGGCATGGATCGGTAGGAAATACCATTCCGGCACAATATGAGGCGGGGTGGGCATCGGATTAGCAGGTATATAATTGTCGACAAATGCTCAAATCTGCCGGTAAGCTCTCTATGACCAAAGCTATTCGGAAAGTCATTTCCCTTTTATGCACCAAGGTTGTCCTTATGATGAGGGACTCAACTAATCCTAATAGGTATCACCCTTTTAAATGGGTCGTCAAAAGGAATCCAACAAAACTTCATTGGATGTTAAAATGATGATTTGGTTAGTGGGATGTGATAAATTACAAGCATTAACCGGATCAATCCTCATTAGATTTAAAAGTCAGTTTGTAGTCATCGTTCAAGATTCAATATATACTTTTCAATTATCATTCAACTAATTGATTTGAGACTTGTCAATTGACTTATCCCACATTATATGTATTTTCAGGTAGGTGTGGGTGAGATTATGTATTTTTAGGTATATTCTTTATTTCATCATTTTCATCATTTTGAACTTATCGATCACATCACAACGCGGGTAAAATATAACTAAAAATGGTCAAATGAAACTGGTAGTGTTGTTGTGTAAATGAATATTCCTTTCGACGGCATGTACGAGACATGCACGTACGTGCAGAAGCGATCCAGGGGTCTTGGGGTCAGTTTACCATCTGTATCCTGGACCCTGGTGGTTAAAGTTTAGGCAGTGTTCGATCTGCATGGGATCCTCTAAATCCTTTATCTGTCATTCAATCAGTTTTAACTAAAAAATCTTCAAGATGAGTGCAAATGTGCGATTTGAATGCCAAATGTCAAACTTTATTATTATATTATAGAGTCAAGTATTCTCGTTTTTATGATTTCTTTTTGAAATATGCGACTTTACTCATTAACCTGAATTTGTTTTACTCTATATATTTTTAAATATTTTTAATTAAGTAATTAAAGTATTTCTCAAATAATCTTGTACCCCACTTATATGCAAACTTTTATCTTCCGAAGTGCAAACAATTCTCTGAAATGTGGAAAACAAGAGAGCTTATGGCTCGATGATCATTCCGTATTCGAATATACGTACCATCAGATCACTCTAGCCATGTTTGTTCTTGTTCGAACTTATAGTTTCAGCACGTGTTGTAAACTTATTCCATTAGTTGTAATGACAATTTATTCAATACAAGTTATTAATTTAAGAACTGTCTCTCGACGACCTACTATAATATTAACTACTTCAAGCTCTCTTGACTCTAACACGGCCACAACATGAGACCAATCAACGTATTCATGCGGATGAAAGCACGTCCAGAAAAGGACCTTAAGGCACCAAGCCTCCATCTCAAAGAACCAATCGTCTAAGCCATCCATCATCACATGCATTTTTGGTGAGACCGTTGGGTGTAGAACCCATGATCCTATCGAGTTTATGAAGACTCCCTACCACTAGGACACCAATTCGGCTGCCATGATTGCTGCAAAGGATGACTAGCTTTAGACTATATATTAGTGTCAAATTAGATGGTAATAAATTTTCGTACTGGAGTTATGTTATGAAGAATTTTTTAAAACGTCAATTTGTGTGGGATATTGTCTCTGAGACTACGGTCCAGTTGGCTGCATGGAAGGTAAACAACTCAAAGATCATTTGGGATTAACAATTCCGCCCAACAATTGATCACTATTGAATTGGCGAAATATGATACTGCTAAGGAGATAGGAGATCACTTGAAACTGTTGTTTGGACAATATAACCTTGCCAAATAAGATCAGTAAGAAAACAATATTCGAATTCTTAACCGCAATAAATTAAGTATTCATGAATTCTATTCGATCATGTCTGATTTATGAAACTAACTTTCATTAAAAGAGTCTGCATAACTATGACCATACACCACATATATTGGTCATAGAGAGGAACAAATGGTTCAAATTTTAATGGCCTACGGGATGACTTTGAAGGTCTTTGCGGTCCATTCTACTTTAAAATCCTCTTCCTACTGTTAATTCAATTTACCACGAGCTGGTGGCAAAAGAGTTACGTCCAGGCGGAATTTAGGGTCTGGGTTGAATTTGTACATCCCGACAAGCAATACTTTGTTTCCTCCTATGGTTGATAAATTCACTTGGATCTTACTTTTTTACACGCACAACTAGTAAATCCTTGTTGTTTCATTCAAATTTAAACTCGAAAAACTCACTCTCAGTTTCTAGAAATGTAAAGTCGGCTTAGTAATTGGTTTTGATAAATGACGAATTCTAGATGCATCGACGTCCTTTTTTATTCTTTTGCCCTCTCTCAAACCATATCAGACAGACACCCACCTAAAGTATTTTTATAAATTTAAGTAATTTAAGGAAAGTGTGAAACTGGGAAGACAAGTTGCAGGTTTTCCGATGATCGCGAAAGAAGAGACTTGGGACAGGTAGGTGTTATGCGTGATGAGTATTGAGTCAATTAGTGTATGCTTTGGCATTGATTGCTTTCTTCACCTGTATGACGCATATTAATCAGCAAGTTCGAGTTTTCATATTTCTTTTGTGGTGTTTTTACTTTTACAGTCTGCATAAAATGTGAATCGTGTGTGTGATAGCTAGATAAGCTAATCTATCATATTTTTGGTTACACCATATTTGCAGTATAAATATTATAAATGCAAATAAATAGAAAATAGCTTCCACCTAGTTCAGCTCATCCAAAGAACTTAATGCCCTTTATAAAATGGTTCCTACATCCCATTTTTTCTTCTTATCAAACTAGCAAATTCAACAAAAGAGATGGTGGCCTACTAATCATATTCTTAGTCAAGCAACCAAGAACCCTCAAGTTCTAGTCACTAATATCTCACTGGCCATCCAGCATCAGCTCTGTCCAATCACATTTCTTCAATGGCTCAGTTTTGAATCTCAAGTCTTGATCAGTCAACTCCAGCAGAGATGTTTTGGTCGCCAGAGCTTCAGTTGCTTTGTAGTAGAAGAAGAAAATAAAGTAGCCCTCATCAGGATTTAACTTTTATAAAGCTTCGATCTTTTTATTTTGACTTCATGTTTTTCCACTCTGAGAGTAGGTTTTTTTTTTGATCGAAAGAGTACAAGACTCAAAAGGTACATAAAAAGGACTTAATCCCAAACGACATGCGAATGGAGACCTCGAACACAACGTAAAAAAAAAGGTAAGTGTAGTGTGGACGAGGTACTTTGCCTCAGTACCCGAAAAATAGGTGAACAAATTGACAGAAGGACGAGGATGTGAGCACAAGTCGAACGACCACTCTGAAAGACAGGAGCTCCAAGATATCAATGCTAACTGAAGGATATGAGCATGAAGCTTTAAAAAAGATGACTCAGAACACCAGTTTCCCAGAATAGTCCAAACAGCGAAGCGGAGAGCATAACCGAAAAGAGCGAGCAGAAACGAATTAAAATTCCGGTCCACGTAGCATAACCGTAACCTGATATCAGCTTGGGCCTACGTACAAAATTGTCGAAGCCCATGAGGAAGATGCATCAAGTGTCCAGGTTCATTAATGGCACGTGTTCGAAGTTAAAGAAGCCATGTGAGAAGCTCCAACCGCACAAGCCACGTGTGAGCTACCCATGGAGGCAGCCGACAAACCGAGCCGACCGAACATGACAGCAGACAGATTGAGCAACACGTGGCACCTGACCTCCTCCATCAACAGCGAAGCCAACGACGGAGCTGCTCCACCACCAGCAACCAGAAAGGCAGCATGTGGAGATGAAGAAGCACGATTCAACCAAAAAAACCAAAAACACAGCAGTAGAGCGCAGAGACCGCACAGCAGAGTAACCAAAAGGCCGTACAGCAACCAAAAAGACAATCGCTACCACCACGGCTGAAGATCAAACACAAAAAGCAGACACCACCCGCACCACCGGACACAGCAGACGATCAGGCGGCGCCAGCAGACAGCAACAGCAGCCAACCGACCCACCGGAACCACCGCTGAAGAAGGTGGATGAACAAAACTGGGACAGAAAACAGAGCTACAGAACGCAGCAAAACACCGAGCAGCAGCAGCACGAAGAACCACCCCTACCTGCGACGAATCCGTTCACCGCAAGCTGAGCCCAGAAACAGCAAAACAGAGGAGCAACAACACTCAAAAAGAAGACAAACAACAGAACAAAGTTCCCTCAGACAACCGACGACGGCGGTGAAGGATAGCGTCGGTGAACCAGCCGTCGCCGCGTCTGGAGAAATAGCCAGGGACCACTCTACTAAACCACTCACCCAACCCTCACACACAAACCCACCCCACAGCTACCAGTAAACCGGAAACATCCGAGCCGGAGACGGGCTGTGGACGGAGGAATCAGCGGTGAAGGTTAGAGAGAGAGAGAGTTTCTGGCTACCAGCAAACCATGTTGTTGTCGATCCTGAGAGTAGGGTTTTGAGGGTTGTGGTTTGTAGTGTCCAGTTTTGGTTAATTTTGTGGAATTTGGAGCTGGAATTGATAATAAAGTTGAGGTGTTCTTATTGATTGTGTTGCAGCCCATTGGCACTTGCGCAGGCTCACGAGACACGAGCAACGAAAATCGCAGTGTTGGAGTCTCGACTATTCTCACAATTTATATTGAAGTTCCTACAAATCAAGTCAGTGTTCCAATAAAATTGATCCAACCATGTAAGAGAGTCCGTTGGCTTAATAATAACCGACACTAAACACTACTTCGCCCAATGTGCTTTTACATAGCCATAGTTGAGAGCAATATGAAAAAAGGATTGGAATTCCGCAGCACAGCATTCATGCCATAAAACTAAGCAATAAATACTGATGGCATCCGGTCATGAAAACAAGCGCACAAGATAAAGTATATGACTACATTTGTTTCATTGTGAGTTAGGATGTTAGCTAAATATTGAAATGGCTTCGATAGCTGGACTCATGAGCACTTCGTTGTAATTACTCCTCATTTCCATGATCACCTGAAACAAATGGAAAAAAGAAGTGTCATTTAATCAAATATACAATGAAAACGGCTCTCATTTATAATATATAAGAGACTCTTACTACTCTCTCTTCTCCGTCTACCACATAGGCTCCCGAAAGGTTGCCACATTCTGTTGAAATACTCACTCAAGGGTTTCTTAGGAACAGGAATGAGCTTTCCAAGTACAGCTAAAGGCCAACTGGTAACAGAACAAACATTATAATGTCAAACTTTAATTTCAAATATCAGTGATTAAAGAATTCAACAATCCACCATTAGTATGTGTTCTAAGTAATAGAAGTGATTTAAAAATCTGAAAGCAGTCAGCTAGCAAACACTTTGTCGATATTATTTGACAGTAACAAAAAAATAACATCCAAAAAAGTACATTCACTTCTAAATAAATTCAATTATTATTAGCAAACCTGATAATGCCAATTGCAATAGATATAAGCCAATACTTCCAGCTCAGCTTTGTTGTTTTTGCGAACTTTCCAAGAAACTCGATGATTATAATCTACAGAAAGCAACCAAATATAAAATCATTTTGATAATCAACAAAAAATAGCCTAGTCTGAAGAATAATGAGAATTACTGACCTGAAGAACAACAGTCACTGCTATAATGCCCATGAAGAGACGATTTTTAGTAACTCCTTTGAAAACATTAAACTCATCAGGCTTCCTAGCATTAAATTCATTAAAAACCTGCAACACACACAAGTCGTTGTGTCTTAATAATCTGGACAATAGATGCCAAAGGTAGCGTAGGATACCGTTGAGCATTGGGCAGCTGCCTGATTTTTATTAATATGCAGATAATAGACGCAGTATATATACATTTACAGTGACTTACTTGGCAGAGAACAAATGCGTTGAATATCAATGTGTTTTTGAGTTTGTTGGCATAAGCATTTGGTTCATGCTCTAAGCCAAGTATGCTCCGACCTCGGAAGTTAAGAACAAGGAGGACCGTTACTTGATACATGGCCTGCAGCCAACCATACGACAATCAGAAAAATACTTAAGACCCTGTAATATGTATGACATACCCCTCTCTAAACATACCTGCACCAACAAATTTCTCCACATGATATTTGTGATGAGAGGTTCCCTAATAAAGTTGCAAATTACACGTCAGCATATACAATCATCCCTCATTTAACACAAATGCATTTGATCGTGTTTTTATATTGTCAACCCATCTTGAGATTATTATAAAACAGCTAAATAAATTAAAGCATATATGCTTGACTTCCTATTTGCTAATTGCTACCATAACCACATGTGTACCCGCATCAATCACAATCAGTTGATCCTGAAATACAGCCAACGGCAATGATAGGAAAGTAATAACTGTAGGGGATATGTGGATCCCCGAATTTTTCTTCCACTGCTGATTCAGATTAAACTAATTGTTGTCCTGAAATTTTCGTTAATTCAAACTAGTTCCAAGATTCAATTTCTGATACTTAGTTGTTTGGTCTTAAAACATAATGAGCGACTCCGAGAATTTCTGTATCAAGTGTTGGAACTAATGATCATTCGACTGTTAATGATCGAGAATTTTAAAATTTCATGGCTAGTAAATTATGACAACCGAACTCGAATGACTCCAAAGTACACAGCAACATTTTCATACCTTCGCCCCACAGGTGGTCTCTCCATCAAATGGTCAGTTGGTGGTTCAGTAGCCAAAGCAAGAGCTCCAAGAGTGTCCATGATAAGATTGACCCAGAGAAGCTGGACAGAGAATTTAGTAAAATTACAGTAAACCCATACACTAATACAAGTATATTTGCAATTAAAGTAACCAATGACCAAGGTCACCAAACTGAAAGGGAGAAGAATACCTGAACAGCATTCAGTGGTACATCACCAGAGGAGATAGCAGCTACCACGTTGATAATAAGAGCCGCAACATTAACAGTAAGCTGAAACTGGATAAATTTCTGGATGTTGGCATAGACTGAGCGTCCCCACCTAACAACCTGCAAAACAAAACCAGAAGACATAAATAAAGGTATATATAGTTAGCTTGTCTCGAAATCCCAAGTTTCAACAAGTACTGCACTATAAAATTCACAAGTCCTCGCAGAAACATCTAGCCACAGTCAAAAGAACTGAGGTGGCTGATGTACCTTCACAACTGATGAAAAGTTGTCATCTAAAATGATAATGTCAGAGCTCTCTTTGGCAACTTCAGTTCCAGCTATTCCCATTGCAAGACCAATATCAGCCTAAAAAATCATAGCAGATCAAATTCGAAATAGCAAAATTATATAGGCTGCAATCAGCTTCCATGTTATTGAAGCCAATGTATCTCCAAAATTATGTATAGGCAAACTCAATAGTCAATAAACAAGTTTTAAATAAGTTAAAAAGAATATACAGATTACAGTTACAAATAAGGCATCAGCATATGTCAATATCTTAAAAATGTCAATTCAATCACAATATCCCAATGTTATACCAATCGGTCAATCACATTTAAGAGCACACAGTTGACCAAGGACATACGCACCGAAGTCGAAAAACAGAACAGTATAACTGCTTGTTCTGATTATCTGATCCCCAAATATTAGGCCAATTATGCCTTGGCCAGTGCATGACTTAAATATTGATCACTGGACATCACAAGAAATTATTGGAAAAGCTTTGAGCATTCTTATAAATTACACACCTCGTGAAGAGCAGGAGCATCATTAGTTCCATCTCCAGTTACAGCAACAACATGTCCTCTTCTCCTCAATGCTTGGACTAGCAGTAGCTTATCATTGGGAGATGACCTTCCCATTACCTATATAAATAGGAAATAGTTAAGAACGGACTACGAGGTACAACAGATCTAACACAGTAATAAATATCGTTTCGATTCTTACCGATATTTTACCAGCCATTTCATCCCTCTGAGCATCAGTTAACGCACGAAAGGCTTTCCCTTCAATCACACTCGGTTCAGAGGCATCCTCATCACCAGGTTTCAATATCCCACATTCCAGAGCAATTGCTCTTGCTGTGTTAATATTGTCACCTGTTACCATGCGTACCTAGATATTGAATACAAAGAAAATGGGTCCATCAATTTTCGGGTACATACAGCAGAATGAAATGTTTGTTGACCAGGATATGTACTTAAATGTACTCAGAACAATTCATTGTATCACACACAGAAAAAGCAGCAAGTCATCACTGAATCATCAAACAGCTGAAAATAAACAAAATCTTAAGCAGCTAAACATCTGTAATCAAAAGTTTTCAGCCATACGTGTGAAAAAGCAGAAGTTGAAGTACCTTTACTCCAGCATCCTGGCACAGCTGTACCGCATCTTTCACTCCTGGTCGGCAAGGATCCTGCAGCACCATACATGTGTTGATCAATAAGTTCTAACTACTTCACTTACCAGAAGAAGTTAAATATAAACTTATGGTGCAGCTGAACTAGTAGATTGAATGCAGAACTTGAGATATTTTCAATAAATATGAATTAAAATTAAATACTTCAAAATGGAGCAGGATGTTGCAAATTCAAGTAACAACTTCAGACAAATAACCAGGAAAAAAGATAAAATAAACATATAAAGCAACCACTACTCGTTTCACTCCCTTCAGAAAAATACCTTTATTCCAACAATTGCAAGAAGAACAAGGTCATCCTCTGGGAGTTCCCATTTGGCAAGCAGTTCCTCATCAGTTGGGACCTTATCTACATCACAAGGTCTATATGCAAGGGCAACACATCGCAAACTTTGAGCAGCCATATTTTCAATTGACTGCCGGTAAAACATTTCCTATAATGCAAAGAAGAGTACTTAATATAATTCTAAAATGAATAATATATAATTGTAATCAATAACATACGGGTAGACACATTTAACAGCGAGAAGTAAGGTGAGGCCAAGGGCAAGTAGTGTTAAGGAGTTGTGTGCCTATAATATTAGCCCCAGTGGAGCGGGCTAAAAGCCCAGCTCCAAAACTTATTGTACTAAAGCATGTTAACCGGGCAATTATATAATTTAAAACGGCTATGCCAATCTTCATCTTGATCCGCTGGTGTTTTTAATATAAATAGCATAAATGAACAATGTTCACTCTTACCTTTTCTTCATTCATTTTTACCACATTATCATTATCATCAAAATATGCAGTGCAGCATCCTAGAACAATTTCAGCAGCCCCTTTCCAGTGAACCCGAACTTCAGAATCCGGCTGCACATACAACAAAAAATATCTCATTGCTCATCATTCTCTGGAAAAATGAATAGTAAAGACCCCAACAAAGACCACGAGCTCCGTGACATACAGCACACAAAACCCCTCATATGTAATTGGAATACTCAAAGAGTAAATAGCTATGCCGTTATTATATAACAGATAACGGCTAATTTGGCAAGACATTTTCCTTTATATATTTACAAATGAATTGGCAAGACAATAACTGACTGGAAAACACCAAATCGATAATGAAACACTGCTAAAACTGGACTGGACTACTATAATGCAACTGTTCATGTCAAGTTAGTAAAGTAATTTGATCTTCTTGTACAAAGATAAGCCTGACTGAGACACATTGGAAAAACGTTATGATAATGAATTGAATGGAAATACAAATAGTACCCGTCGAACTGCTACACCTCCACGTTTCTTCTCAGAGTTGAAGGGAAACACGTGTAGAATAGTTGACTCAGATCTGGCTGATTCGAAGTTCATCCCAATCTGTTAAATGTCACAATTAGTACGAACGTAGGAACACACCACTCGACATGCACATACAGATGAACAGTACCTTCACTCCCCATTCCAGAATGGCTTTCTCAGTAGGCGAACCAGATATTTCTACCTCTCCACCTCCCTGCCAACGAACATTCCAATTTTTATAAAGAAGAAACAATATTCTATCAGACTTATTCTTTTCAATGCACAAGAATGCTGAATCATGAACATGAGAGGGCACCACCATGTACAGTACACAAGAATGAAAACTTCTATGCAATTAAATAAGAACATCAGACAATAAAAACCAGACATCAAGAAAATGGGTCAACAAGAATAGAAATGAAGTGTTTATACCTCAGGCCTAAAAACACTTCCAGTTGTATTTTGGGCAATGCCCTCAATGAGTAGAGAGCAAACCCTTGGTGAGAACAATGAACTGCTATAGGGTGGTTCATGCTTTTTCTCACCAACATAAGAGGAGACTACAGTCATCTGTAAATGACAATATCGGTCACATACCAGCAAGGATACAGTCAATGCCAAAAAACCAAAATAGAACGATAAGAATTTTGTTTACCTGGTTTAATGTCAAAGTTCCAGTCTTATCACTGCAAATGGTTGTGGCTGATCCCATGGTTTCACAAGCTGAAAGTCTCCTAACCTGTAGTTACATGAATCTTGTAAGTTGCGACAGACTAGCATCTGTAGCCACAGAAGTAATTTATAACTTGGTATCACGCATACCAACGCCTTGTCAGCCATCATTTTTCTCATAGAATAAGCAAGGCTGGAGGAAAAATGGGAGACATTGTGAGTCACAGAAGTAGGCAGGTTAAAGAGTCGCTTAAGATTTTAAACCACAGCATGTCAAGTGAACATAAAAAAGTATATAACCTTAGAAGAAGATGATTTAAGATAGTTGCAAAGTACAACTTACGTGAGTGTAACAGCCAATGG
This sequence comes from Sedum album, assembly GCA_006409495.1. Lineage (NCBI taxonomy): Eukaryota > Viridiplantae > Streptophyta > Magnoliopsida > Saxifragales > Crassulaceae > Sedum > Sedum album. The sequence continues at coordinate 62,337 of QZGG01000500.1, forward strand.
AAGACCTTCAGGCACCGCAACAACAACAATAGTAACCTGCAGCCACCCCATGACATAGATATTACTGGACTGGATACAAGATAGGTACTTGCACTATCATGTTTGCTAGGAAATATCACATACCGCAACAGTTATAATTTTGATCACTCCATCAAAACTTTTACTGAGACTCATCTTTCCCTTTATATATTCCACATTCCCTTCATCATCTTTGGAAGTGCCAGTGAAGTATCTGCAAAACCCAAGGTTTTGGTTTTAAATCGTATTTATCAAATCCAATAAACATTAATGAGCAAAACTTGCCAAGTGAAGCAGCTTACCTTGCTAGAAGAACAACCAAAACTAATAAAGCAACCAAGAGGCCAACTATGCCAATAAATGTAGCAACACCATTTAGTCGCACCTATATCATTGGGTAGAATAATATTGATCAACTGATAACCAGATGCCAAGCAACACAGTGTATTGCTGATATATTAGGGCCAAAATAAAACCTGCAAAGGTGTTTCTTCACCAGTGTCCTCAGAAATACTTGCCATCAGCATTCCCCATTCGGTGTTTATTCCAACACTAGTAACCTGCGCAGCAGACAAAATACATCAGCTCAGTTACCTCTAATTGAAAAATGAGTAAGCCGTTCAAAACTCTCAGTCATTTGATCACCAACAAAGTTGGTAAGTAAAAGAACAAAAGCTCTGAGGTTTTCACTGTCATACCAACAATATAAACTTTTTAAATCAACACATGGCTGCTCAGCCTATATGTATTTTCTTTATTAATCAAATTGCCATCATACAGAACTATTGATGTGACCCACCATCACACAATAAGTATACGATGGAAGTTGTACTTAAATGTCACCTATAATATAAAGAAGGTTCAATGGAATTTCAGCGACGAATCCACTGTTGGATTACAATGAATGTTCAGGCAAAAAATGCAATTTGTACACATGATAACAGAACATAAATCTTCTAGAAGAAAATGGCAGTTATAAGCAAAAATCATAAAAAACTTTATATTACCAGCATTACTCCGCTCCCATCTGCAACTTGCAACCTGACATCATAAAAGGAGACTTTGCATCTTTGTGAACCTGCAACGTAATAGCAATGAAGTTCAGGACACACAAAAATATGTTCAAGTGTTTAGAAGACTAAAATGTGCAAATGAAAAAACTGTGTAAACTGAAACTTACAATCTTGCTTTCGCCTGTCATACTTGATTCATCTATAGCTAAGGAGTGGCCAGAGATCAAAATTCCATCAGCAGGAACCTAATGAATACAATTGTAAATTGTAATCAAATGAAATAGCCAAATATTAGTGTAAAAAGATGCCCAATAAATAAATACCAAAATTTTCTCAAAAGGAAAAGAAATAGTGTTTGTAACATAGGCTGAGACGCCGAGTTACCTGATCACCAATATTCAGAGGAAGAACATCTCCGACTACAATGTCAAAAATTGAAATTTCAAGTCTCCTTCCGCCTCTTATGACCTGTGCATAATAAGTTAAACAATATAATAATGACAATATTCAAAGAGCGACTAACAAGCAATCTGTATTTCCAAGTAGCTTGTGGCACCTTTATTCGTATGTTTCTTTTCTCGTCATTTAAATTCTGGAACTGGAGAGATTGCTTGTAATCACTTATCGCTGCAGAAACGAAATAGACAAGTTGAAATAGAAAACATGTTCACTTATGAGAAGGCTGAAAAAGAAAAGCTGGAAGCAAATGGGCCCGTTGCATAAAGAACCAATGAAATTCAGTCCTGATACTAGCCAAATATTCCCATCTTATTTATGAGACAACAAATTAATAAGGTCCAATTCAATTCTCAAATGTATGACCAGCACAAAAAACTCTCCTGCAATAAACAGGGAGGAATACAAATTTAGGAATATTGTTGGGTTCTCATGAGACTATGGTGCGGTCACACACAATGCTATCCGAACATTATTATTTAGTTATTTTTAATTGGTGCAGATCACGTGTATCAATATGAAAATACCTGTAACAAAAATCACAAGAAGAACAGCAAATAAAATACTCCCTCCATCATACCATCCTTCTTTGATACCCTGTCAGTGAATTGTACGAAAAAAGACCATGAATAAAAACCAACATAGAGAAAAAGCGACAAACAAGAAGGTTCTTAAAGCAGCCCAATCACCTAAAAGGTGAACGTAGAAAAGTAAATGAAGCAAGTATGACACAAACAACAACAGAGGCACAGAAATCTTATTTTAGAAAACACTTTATGCAGCTGATTTATGCAGGAGATATTTGTCACAAATTCTGAGACCGTTTTTTAAAAAAATCTTAAAAACTTGAGTTCATGTATGAAATTTAGGACAATTAACGAACTTGCAATCGATTGATGATCATGCTTTATGCAATAGGAGAAGTAGATAATAGCTTCAAGTCTTACGTTCATACAAAACTACAACTCTTAACCCACCTCTGATTTAATGCCCAAGGCCAATGAAGCAATTGCAGCTACAATTAGAATTATGAGTGTCAGATCCTGCCAAGCTTCCCACAAGAACATCTACACAATTAAAAAACCATTAGCAGGCCAACACCAAACAAAAAACATCAAGATCCGAAACTTTCCAGATCACATACAAAAAAGCTTCTTCCTTTTTTGCGTGGATATGTGTTTGATCCAAAGGCACTCGTCCGCTTTGCAATTTCGTCCTCATCTTCTGGAATGCCTTTTTCCAGGCTTGTATTTAACAAATCTGCAAGCCCTTTAGGCTAAAAGAAAAGGCGAAAAAGTTCAAATGCAACTGAATGCTGTCCATTTTGCATCAGCTTAACTGGGTTTCTAAAACACTTACCCCACCAAGTTGCTGAAGAGCTGAGATGTCGTTTTCCCTTGTTAGTAAAGCAAGCTCCTCTTGGGAAATTTTAAAATCACCTGTTGGTGTTGTGCTGATTTTGTGATCTCCCGAGTCTATCAGAGCAAGAGTGAATGATCAAAATTCCTAATAAACAACTAAGTAAAGACCGTGATGTCCAACCAATAGCATACAGTCCATAATATTTTGTAGGAAAGAAATCAGCAGCTTGATATCAGCAAATGAAAATGCAGCATACCAGTCGCCCGTTCTCCAGCCTTCTTGAATAGCTCTGCGGCCTAAAATAGACAAATCAATTTAGAATCAGGTTTCACATTCACCAACAACAACCATTTCAAGAAGAAAAACTCACTCTTAGTGCCTCCGCATGTGCCCGTATTCTTCTGATTGCCTGCTTCTTCTCTTCTTCACGGCGCAAGTCCAACGTATAACGAAACCGGCGAGAAGCATTCAATACTAGAGCTGCTTGCTAAAAACCACTCCCAAAAAGAAATAAGATCACACATATAAGATTTTTACTCAGGATTCATTATTTCAAATAAAATTACAGCTTCATAAATCAAGATATTGAGTTATATACCGCTTAACATTTGGAAATGTTAATGAAAATTGGGCATTACTGACTTATTGTTATGACATAATACTTCATATTTGACAAAATGAAAAGTCTGCTTGGCATTCAGATACCAAGGATAAAAACATAGCACAGCAGATATTGAAGCCTGTTGTTGAGAATCTCTGTAACGGAAAATATTAACCGACATCTACAGCTTCTACTTATGGAATATCTATTTTATCAATAAAAATTCCACCATATAAGGTTATTTAGCAGGACAAAACATCATCCTTTCTTTGGTATATAACACACTAAACAAAGGAATTAAAATATCTAAAGCACCACGTCAGGTTTATTAAATATTATTTGCCTCTTGAATCAAAGTTTTTAAAATGCGAAGCCAAACCATTTAACACATATTAAAGGGCCAAAATATGACAATGCCTTGGAAAAAATAAATCATAGAATCTGTTAACCTAAAGGACTAGAATAACTTTCAATATGGCAAACTAAATTCGATTTATATTATAAACTAAAATGATTGCTCTTCAGGGGAGATTTAAAGTACACGTGTAACCTAAATAATGACTCAAAGTTTCACTCCCTTGTGCTTGTTTTGAGAAAGACAAAAAATGATAGAAAATGTATTTGGCCCGTCAAACGTTTTAAAATGGTCAGCACTGCATAGCCAATACATCAAGAGACATTTCATATGAGCAGTTAAGGAAACAATTGGTTGGACTACATAACAAGTCATTCATCTGCTTAGGTCATACTCGCATGCATTAACGAAATTTGCAAATTACACGACACACTAATAAAGTAATTTGGCATAACATAATTAGAAGTCACAATCAACTCACCCTCCATCTCTTCAGACGCTCAGTCGAAGCATGCTTTGTTCTGGTGATATCAAACACACTATATGCAACTTCATCATCATCTACACCACTTGCTCCAGCTTCCACATCGTGTCTCCGACGATGTGGAGACGACTTGGACTCACTCATCTTCCACCTAGATACAACAACAAAAATTGCATCAGCACAAAAGAAAGAAAATGTGATCAGATACGCCGCCTTCAAAGTTTTACTCGACCCTCCATAATACCAAATCAATTCCACTCAAACCACAACGTCCCAACGAACACTCTCCGCGCCACACACAATATCATCATTCATCAACACAATCAACCATTACCTTAATTATATTCAAATCTTTCACACACAACATGCTCCCTTAACTAAACCAACATGCAAACATCTAAGGAGTAAGGTGTTCAAAACTGCACAATCTATGCAACTTCACCAGCACATCAGACTACCTCCAGAAAATCAAAATATCACAAAACCATCTCAAAAGCAAGAACATCTTCCGGAAATGATAAAATCTACAAGCAATCATTTCCACCGGCTCGGCAGACGGGCTTCCAGAAAACCAGTAAACCAAAAACGGCTAAAACCAAAACCGATTCACACCACATTAAACACTAATACACGGTACAGATAGATAGCACAAGATAACATCGTACCGAGTTGAACCAGCAGGCGACGGATGCGGCGGTGACGGAAGATCTGCGGTCGTCGGAGATTCTCTTCTTCTTCAATGCTTTACGGACCGTTCGAGGAAGTTTCCAGTGAACTGTTTCATTAGCAAAAAGTAAATAAATGATACGGAGTAATTCTTATTTATTTTGGAAAGCGAAAATAATAAATACCAGCAGCAGAGAATGTGTGACCTGTGTGATAATTACCTTTTTACCCCTCCTCCGGTTTTGCGTGCTTGTTAGGTTTAGGTATTTCAAGCTTTTTGTAAAGAGTTTAAATAGAACAAATGCACATGTGAGAATTATTAATATTGAGATTTAAGACTGCGTGTTTTGAGAATTAAGACAGCGTGGTTCAAAAAGGTTGTTCTGAAATATAAATAGAGAATATTTTGCGATAAATGAAATAATAATAATAAATGATGACAGACAGTAATGGAAAGGTATTTAGAAAATATTTTTTATTTTATTTTTTAAAGATTTGTATTTAATTGGTAAGGTTATTCTAAAGAGACGTAATCTTAGTCGTAAATTTTATAAAATCAGCGGTTGAGATTAAAGTTAATTTGTAATTAAATTGAGCGGTTATTTTGCAAAAAACACGACAGGTTGGTGATTGACGGTTATTAATATCAACGTTGGATTAATAAAAATCAACGGATGAGATCAAGTCCTTCCTTCCTACTAAAATATATGTGTACTCGTACAACCCTTTCTTAATTGGTAATATAAATATGTTTGAAAGAAGATTACATGTCTTTTTCTTGTGTGGGTATAAAGTTGTACGTAAAGGGGAATGAGACTGAATTGGAGTTGGAAGTTGAGTAGGTGCGTTTGAGGGAATGGGATCTAGTGGTGCAATAGTTTTAGGAATTTTTTTGCCACGTCTAAAGGGTTTAGTGCA
>QZGG01000501.1:0-133259 GCA_006409495.1 Sedum album
TGAAAGAAAATTAATAATTTAATTAATGAGTTTCATAGTCTATTATTTTAAACCCTTGCATCGTGTACAATGCTACAATCAGCCCAGCTTCAATCATTTCGTCACTTTTAATCAGTGTTATTAAACCCGACCCGATCCGGCGGGTTAACCCGATTGACCCGGAGATTTAATCGGGTCGGTTTTCTTATTGACCCGAAAATGCAATTGACCCGGGTTGACCCAATCAACTCGACCGGTTTAACCTTTGACCCAATCAATTGAACCGATTTTTAATTTTTCAAAAATCTTCTACGTTAAGGTTCGAACCCTAGACTCCTTCAAATGCTCTAGAAACTCTAACCACCAGATCTAATTCATTTACTTAACACTTTATGAGAATTAAAATTGATAAATAGACTTTTGAATTCATTTACTTAACACTTTATGAGAATTAAAATTGATAAATATACTTTTGAATTTGTATATACATTTAAATATTATATTATTGATATAAGCATTGACCCAGGGTCGACCCGGGTTGACCCTCTAACCCAGTGACCCAGTGACATAGCCGGGTCGACTATCGGGCCGGGTTTCTGACGAGCACGTCGTTGAGTGCTGCAAATTTGTCCCGACTCTCCTCACTAGTATAGTATTGGCAAGCTGGGGTCGAATCCACAGGGAACGGTGGAAGTCTCTTTTCAACTACAAACTAAGATTGGGTTGTGCGTGAGTTTTAAAGAAAGAAAGAAAAACTGCTGCGCAAGTACAACTGGCGCACACACAGACAGCAAGTATGAAAGACGCAAACAAATATGCAAGAGATGAATCCGGTTCAGATTCTTCACTATGAACTCTATGTTTTATCCTTGGTCACTAAAGGCACATGATATAATTGTCCACGTAGATTAAGGTCCTGTCACAGCTTAATAACCTACACATACATTCCGTTCAAGGTTTGTATGATATTACTACTCAATCTAGTCTAGTCAATAACGAATCCGGTCAAGGTAGTTACTGCCTATTCTAGTGTTACTCCTATCATTCACAGTCACGTACTTCTGATAGTTTAACTATAGATACTAGATTCTACAACTAAGTCTGCGGTGCAAGGCTTCGCTTAATTGTCTAACCTAATTATCATGCAATGGAGTGCGGAATAATAATACTAGACTTGATCATGTAAATTAAGAGCAAGACCTCAAAAACATATTATTCATAGATCCAAATCCAAACCGAAATCAGTAAGTTAGCTAGACATACTGATCGAATACATCTCAAATATAATTAAATGACAACTAAATAACAAGACAAATCTGTAGTGTAGCGTCGGCAGTCTCGCGTGACAGCTTGCGCGCACGGCCGGATCGGAGTTCTGCTCTAAGCCGTCTGGTCTCTTCTACGTGTGTGGTGATTTCCATAAAGCTTTGTATTTATAGTCCTTGCCTTCTAGGGTTTTCACGAATATTTAGGCAAGAATATCTGTAGGAAATCATCTATATCTCTAAAAATCAGCTTAGGAAACCTTAAATCTCCAAAAACCGATTTTAGAAATCTCTTTAGCGCGTGATGACGTCATTGTTCCGAATATCTCGCTGTCTGCTGACGTCACCGTTTTGCTGTCTTCTGCGCGACCTTCACTCGCGCGCCATAGTGCTCGCGCGCCAGTGGCCTTTTGTCTGTTGTCGTTGCCTTGTTATCTTTTTGCTCGAGATTCAGCCTCCTTGTTGCGTTTTTGTTCTAACTCTTCTTTAAGACCTGAAATACAAAACTACACCAAAAGCGTAATCTTATACCATAATATGTTAGAATAAAAGCAGTGTAAAGGACATAAAATAGCGTACAACTACGCTCTATCAGTTTCACAACACTGCTTTTAATCAACAACCAACAATTCCTAATGATGTTTGATATATTTGTGCAAAGTAGTTGTTTAGATTAGTTAGATATAATGATGGTAGCAAGCTGGATTGGGAGATGCAAATTGACAAATTTGAAAGGTGTATATTCTCTAAAATTGACAAATTTGAGAATTTGAAGCAGTTGTATATAGGCATCGACATTAAGCCTAAGGCTTTCAAAAGTCTTAGGTTTTTTTTTGTATCAAAAAAAAGTCTTAGGTTTTTTTCGGAGCCCGATAAAAAGTAGCCCAGCCCAGATGAAAGCCCACGTGAAGCCCAGCCCAAAGTTTCTTAAGCAAGGCTCAGGCTTCAATTTATCTCTTTTGGCCCAGTCCGAACCATTAAAAACCCTAGTATATATTGATAATCTTCTCACTTGTATTCTGAATTATCCCCGCCCAAGCCTGCATTATGTCATTCCAAGACATCCAAGTCTTGAGTTTCTCATAGTTTGTTTTGCTTAGTCTTCTTCAAGCTCTCGTCGAAATCAAATTTGTAGAGCATATTTAATTTGCATGTAAATTTAATCCGTCTTCCAGTCTCAAATTTGTTTGTTATTTACTCATTATTTATTATTCACAATTTTATTCAACTTGTCTATCACTCTTCCAGGTTAAAGAAGAAGTGGAACATTTGATCTACCCAAACTGAGCATACAAAAATTTGGACAAATTTAGATTATTTTCACAGTTTATTTTGTTATATGTTATAAAAATCTATTTGTATGCGGATGCATACTATTGTAATTTTTTAAATAATGTAATCGTTTGTAAAGAGAATAAATTTTTTACTGCCCGGCCCGGCTTGCTAAGCCTTAATCCTAAGTGGGCTCTTGGGCTGTCAGAGGCTTACAAATTTCCAATGGGCCTAGCTCGAAATACTGAAATAGCCTCTTCAAATAATCATAAGGCGGGGCTTAGGCCAGCCCGGCCCAGCCCAACCCATTGTCAATGCCTACTTGCATATCCATAAAAATTCTGGAGACTTGGAGGGATAATGACTCAAATATTCTCCAAATATCTTTTAGAAACGCAATACCATAATTTGAAAATAACATAAATAATGAATATTTGAATACAAATTTTTGTTGGAGGTTTTTTGGAATTGACGACACTCTATTTTGAACTGGAACATGGTTGGGAAATTGAAGCCTTTTCTTGATCAAAGTCTAAAATCTATCCAAGCCGCCTAGGAAGAAGCCATTGGTTCGGGATAATAGAGGCTGATGTGGCAATTCATAAAGAGGGATATCTACACTGAGGGGAGCTCAGTGCGCATACAGACATTTCATAGTGGAAGGGCTTGAAAAGGAAGTCTTGCAAGTTTGCATTTTATTTTCCGATCGTTACTAGTGGATTGTTGCTTGTTGGAGTTGGGATGACTCACCTACACATATAGACACGTTGTCCCAAAATAGGTTAATGAATATCTGTGTAACTGCATTTATTGTGTTTTCATTCATTCGAAACAGTCGAAACATTAGTAACGCGTTTCCTCAAAAGAGTTCATAACAACAGGCGATACAAGTTATCACTACTACAAAAAAGTATTTTAACAGCGTTTATTTTAATAATTTAATAGCGCTTAACAAAGCGCTGTTGTATCGACTGCTTTTAAAAGTCATAAACATTTAACAGCGCTTTTCCTAAATAAGCGTTGTTAAAAGCCAAACATTTAACAACGCTTTTCTAAAATAAGCGCTGTTAAAAGTCATAAACATTTAACAGTGCTTTTACTAAATAAGCGCTGTTAAAATCCAAACATTTAACAACGCTTTTCTAAAATAAGCACTGTTAAAAGTCATAAACATTTTACAGCGCTTTTCTAAAATAAGCGCTTTAAAAGTCATACATTACATTTTAACAGCGTTTTTCCAAACTAAGCGCTGTTAAAAGTCATACATCTAACAAAACTTTTCAAGAATTTGTGTTTTTGTTAAAAGTCATATATTTAACATCGCTTTACCACTTCGCTATTTTTTTGAATTGCTATTATGTGTTCTTATTTTTTATAAACATAAAATTTAAAACAACACCATTGACGAAGGTTTTTATTAAGATCAAATTACAAACAAACACAATTAAATATTTATAATAATATTACGTACAAGACTCTTAAACTTGATTGGATAGGCTAAACCTTAAACTTCATAATGCCGGCGTCTTTAAACTTCATGGCTAAATCCTAAACTTCATGGTGTGTGCGTTTTTAAACCTTAACTCATGACCTTCATGTCATATATCAAGCATCCGAAAATAATAGGTAAAATAAAATATTAAAATTTAAATTCAAATTAAACTTGAATGAAAAAAGTTAGAGTTGGGAGATTACTCGGGGTGGGAGGTTGTGGAGAAGAGGGGAAGACGGTTGTTAGTTATTATGAATCTAAAATTTCAGAACATTTTAAACGAACGAGGATGTTAAGCGCTGTTAAAAAGTTAATATTCTACAACACTTTTTGTAAAGAACGTTGTTGTATCATCTACTTACAACAAGCTTAAATAAATAAGCGCTGTTATATGTATTTAACACCATTTTTGTCGAAAACTCTGTTGAATGTGGGTTTACAACACCGCTTATATAAGCGCTATAACAGGTATAAATTATATAACAACGCTTAATATTAGGCGCTGTTAAATAATCAAATTGTACTAGTGTATATAACGCACACTAAAACTATAAGTGGTATCAGAGCAGACATAAACACATGGTGATATCAAAGAAAACACAAGAGAGTAGAAGAAACATTTAATACCTTCCAGTTTCAAAGAGGGAGAGTATGGCTACTAGAAATCAAAGATGAAAGCCTACATCAGATCAATGAACGAGTATGCATGGAAAGACATAGTTCAAGGATGGACTGCATCAACTCGAGTTATAGTAGATACTGGAGTGATAGTATTTAAACCAGAAACTCTTGACACTACTTGTCACATTATTATCCGTGTGACACTGCTAAAGAGTATTGACGAAACGTGTTATGAGATCCGGACTAGTGAGAAGGCCACTGTCAAGTACTTTCACAATTTTAGAACAACTTACTACATTTTGAATGATAGGGAGTATACGCAAAAATTGGATGACAAGACTAATGAAGGCATGTCCCTACGATATACCCATAACGGTTGTGCTTATAGCGTCTACAACAAAAGAACAAGAACAATCATGAAGTTGTCAAATGTTGTAGTAATTAATGATGGAGAGTCAACTGAAATAGAAATTGCAAATGGATGGGTATCACGGATTGGTGAGAAAGATAGTGAGAATACAACATAAAATGATGTGGATGAAGCAGACGGATAGACACCAGTTGGAGAGAACATGCTAAGGAAAGTTCTAATGAAGAAGAGCGTACTGAGATTAATCCTGCACAAGATGTTCAGAAGCATCACTCATTGACAAATGTCATTGGGAGTCCCAACGGAAGCATGGTCACTCGAGGGCTTAAGAAGAGTTATAGAGAGATGGTTTGATTTGCATGTTTTTTATCCACCATTGAGTCTAAACTTGTACAAGATGCCTTGGCATATGAGTAAGGGGTCGTAGCTATGCAGGAAGAACTTGAAGATTTCACAAATGAATGATGTATTGAAATTCGTTCCACGATCATCTAATGTGAACATGATTGGAACAAAGTGGATGTTCATAAACAAGATGAATGAAAATACAAACATCATCGGAAGTAAAGCAAGGCTAGTTGCACAAAGTTATTCACAGATTTATGGAGTCGACTTTGAAGAATCCTTCGTACCAGTAGCTCGGTTGGAAACAGTAGTTATTCAAATAGATGTTAAATGTGAGTTTCTTAATGGAGTGTTACAAGAAGAGGTGTATGTAGCACAACCTTAAAGGTTTTGTGGACCCACATCATCCAGATTATGTATACCGCATAAAGAAAGCTTTGTATGGTCTAAAACAGGCGCCCAAAGCCTGGTATGAGTAACCAACAAAGTTTCTCTTTCAACAAGGCTATGTGCGAAGGGGTACAAACACACAGTTATTCATCAAACGGATTTGCTCAAATTCTATAGTTGCTCAAATATTGATCTATATCGAAGAGAATGGTCGAGTAGTTTGTGGAACAAATGCAGAGAGAGTTCTAGAGAGCCTTTTGGGGGAACTAAAATACTTTTCGGGTTTTAGGTGACTCAAAAGAAAGATGGCCTCTTCATTTCGTTGAACAAATGTGCAAAGAATTTGGTGAAGAAGTTTGGAATGGTGATTGTTAGCCACAAGTGTACACCACTTGCCACAAATTAAAAGGTGACTAAAGATGATTCTAGTGCAATTGCTGACCAAAAGCTTGTATAGAAGAATGATTGGGAGTTTTCTATACTTAACCGCCAGAAGACCATACATTGTCTATAGAGTAGGAGTATGTGCTTGTTACCAAGCCAATCCCATGGAAAGTCAAGTATCTTAGGTGACGATTAGGGCTGCAAACGAGCCGAGCCGAGTATCGCGCTTCTCGAGCTCGGCTCGAGAATATTATTCATTGCTCGAGCTCGGCTCGAACTCGTCGAGCAGGAAGAATATTTGATCGAGCTCGACTCGTTAATAAATTCAAATACTCGAGCTCGGCTCGAAAACTAATCGAGCTTGATAAACAAATGAGCATTTATTCAAGCTACTCGTTTAAAAGCTCGTTTACTATATACGTAAGATAAAATGCAATTTAATTGTGTTTCAAATTAAAATTTACACTTTATTTTATTTTGGTGTATTAATTGAGTATTAATCAAATATTAATTAAGTATTAATCGAGTATTAATCGAGTATTAATCAAGTATTAATCGAGTATTAATCGAGTATTAATCGAGTATTAATCGAGCTTCAATCGAGTTGTTCACGAACTTATACGAGTCGAGTACCAATTTGTTCAGGTTCGGCTCGTTTATTAAACGAGTATTATAATTTGTTCAAGCTTGGCTCGTTTATAAATGAACAAGCTTTGACCGAGCTTTGACCGAGCTTGTTCACGAGTAGCTCGCGAGTGTATCGGTTCGTTTGCACCCCTAGTGATGACAATTATAAGATATGTTGCATGAACTGCTGAACTTGGTCTCTAGTATACAAAAGACACGACCATCGCCATTGTGGGTTATGTGATGCAGTTGGGTAGGTAATGCTAATAATAGAAAAGAGCACTTCTGGAGGTAACGTGGGGGACGATACCCCAACTGCACCAATCAATAAATGCAATGGCCATCGTGTGCGCTAGAAGGACATTACTAGATTTTTGCTAGAGATTCTGCGAGATAGGAGATTTCTTTTGCCTCAAAATAGAGAAAGTTGCCAAAAACTCCATACCTTTGGCCTCCGCCAATCTCGCCGCCACCGTCTTGATCAGTTGATCCGCTCTCTCTCCAAAACCTCCTAAAGACTCCATGATGAAAGGTAAAAAATTAATTATTAATATATAACATCGTTTGTATATAAAAGCGTTGTTAAAGTTAGGATCAAGGAGGACAAATACTTATTGTAAGATGGGAGGACATAATCTCAGCCGTTGATTTGATTAATCTAACGATTGAGATTAAAGTTGGTTTTTAATTAAATAGGCGGTTGGATTTACAAAAAAACACGAGTAATTGGATTTGACGTTATTTTTTGGTTAAATCTCATATGTTAGATTATTAGTAATCAACGGTGGAAATTATGTCTCACCGTCTTACAAAATATTAGAGTCATCCTAGAACTTCTTCTAGCGTTGTTATATCGTATTTTAACTATGACATTATATACAAGCGTTTTTATATATGCGTTGTTAAATGGTTGGAAATTTGATTATGCTTCAAATCCCCTTTTGCATCGCCTCATTCAAACTCCGTATGACAATGTAATACCCATTTAAACAAATGTACATTGCAAAAAAAATCTATGTTGTTTAATGTATTTAACAACCTTTTTTTCCGAAAAACGTTGTTGAATGTAGGTTTAAACGATGTTAGTAGGTATAAATTTTATAACCCTGTGCAGAGCAATGCGCTGCGTTGGCGTTGTGCGACAATGTCGTGCGGCACAATGTGGTGGTACGATTGGCAACCATCGCTGCTAGGTTTTAGGTTAGGATGAAATCCTAGTATGGTTTGCAAATAGGGGAGGATTAGTTAAAATCAAACCGGCATCGTTCATTTTGGATTGATTCCGTACAATGCGCATTGAATTTGAATTTTGTGAAATTTGTTTTGGTTTACTTGAGTGAAGAATGTGTTGTTTTGTTTGATTATGCATTTACTTAGAGCATTATAGTTAATTATGGTCAAATTGAAGTATTCTCAATTTTTACATGGGTTTTTGCCAAAAATCCCCCTCTCAATAGCTCAATTTTAATGAAATCATTCAAAAAAATTGAGATAACTACCCATCAATTCCAATATTGTTAGTTTCTGACACCCCTTCAACGGTTCCGGCGTCTTTTGTCGAAAAATTGGCCGTTGACTTAGTTGACCATGTTTTAAATCGATTTTTTTATTAATATACTTATCAAATGATATTATTAACCTTAATATGGCTTTATTCTTGTTCAATTTTGCTTAAATTATCCAAAAAGTCATAACCCAAACCTTAATATATCACTACAAACTAAAATAATCAAAACATTTCTCAACATTAATCTTTAATTTATTTATTTTGGGCTATGATGTTATTAGATTAGAATTTTAGAGTTGAAATTAGATTTAAAGCATAGTCAACTTATTTACGACCAGTTTTCCGGCAAAAGACGCCGGAATCGGCGATGGGGTGTCAAGATTTAACGATTTTGGAATTGATGATTGGTTATCTAAATTTTTTTGAAGAGGTGGTTTCAATAAAATTGAGCTATTGAGAGAGTGGTTTTGAGCAAAAAACCCTTTTTACATTTGAGAACTGTAAAAAATATAATCAATAAATTCAAAATTTGATCATAAATTTTGACATTCAATTGATTCTCTAAATATCTATCCTATATATAAAGCACAAGACCTAATATTGACGGTTATTTGAAGTAAATTATTTATACGGATAGTACCCATCGATTAACCCGACTGTTATTTTAAAATTAAATCTTATTTGTTGGATTATTAGAAATCAACGATCGAGATTTTATTTTACCGTCTTACAAATACTTATACGTCCTTCTTAAACTTTTCCCTATCCATGAAATATTAAATTATGCATAAATTTAGTGCATAAAATACAATTAGAGTTTTTTAATATTAGAAATAAACTTTATGCACGATTCTTCGAACTGAATAACTAGTTATTTCAAAAGGTTAAGCTTAATAGAAAAATATAATTTGTGTCCTTAAATTTAGGAAATCTGGCGTTTTAATAAAATCAATAATTATTTCATAAATACGTATAATACGTATACCCTTGATCTCCTTGATAATGATTGATGCCTAATTTATTATATATGCAGAATGGGTTGAGATCATGTGAGACATGATATATATGTAAGACAAGAGGACAAAATCGAGCCATTGATTTTAATAAATGGATAGTTGAGATAAAAGTTGAGTTTTAATTAAACTAGGCGGTTGGATTTGCGAAAACACGAGGCGGTTGGATTTGACGGTTATTTTACGTTAAATCTCAACCGTTAGATTATAATTAATGAGCGATCAAGATTGTGTCCTACTATCTTACGAAAAGTTAATCGTCCTCCTAAAACTTTATCCTATGCAGAATGGTTTGAATTTCGACAGTCCCATTTAATTAGTCAATGTTTTGAGTCGCACATACAGCGCAGAAAGTATTTTTGTGTTGGATTATTGATGCTATTATAAATATTTGATAGGTTGATATTTATTGACTTGTATGTTTTTTACAAATATGGGTTGAACGGGCCCAAAAACCTTTTGATTGTTGACTCTATTTATGCTCAACAATTCTGATCTTGATATGGGCTGAATGAGACTGAATGACTGAATGACTGAATGAGCTAAGTTGTCAATTAAGCACATAAATAATTTATGTGTCAAGTATATTGACTCTACAAAATATATTTGCATCATATTGGCTCACTTACTTACTATAAGAAGTCTTCAATTTCTTGGATTAACTAAGTGAAGTTGTTTCAAATTTTCTTGTACATACTTTGTTTCTCTGACTGATCTGCTAATCGATTTCTTCTTCCTTTCTTTTAGGGTTATTGTGTATTCTTCTTCATTTCATTCAGGGTTAGTGTGTATTCTTCTTCGTTTTGATTTGAACTTGTCATTTTGACTCTATATTCTATAACTTATTTTCTGTTAACAATGGTGATAGAACACATGTCGATATTGGATTTCAAATTTTCATTGATTCAACAGTTCTTGATGTTGAAGGATGCTCTAAAAATATTGAAATATTTAGCTTTTGTGGAATTGGAAACTATTTTCAATCTGAAATGATTCAATTTGCATGTTATTTAAGTAGATAATTATTAATATAGTATTAATATATAGTGATTATATTATTATTTCTATTATTTCTATATACTTCAATATTAATTAAAAATATCTTGAATGATTTTACATTATAAATATAATTAATGAACGTAAAGGGTTAAGTTCTAGGAGAACACTATAATTTATGAGACAGAAACACAAAATCTCAACTATTGATTTAAATAATCTGACGAGCACTCTCAGCGTAGTCAACTATGATTAGTCTCATAACACCTGGTGATTTGTTGAACATAGCACCTCCGGTCGCTACATCCAAAAGCATCATGTCTAGTTGTTCCATCCCTTCTAGCAATTAAGTGACATCCATGTGCTCATCATTGTCCAATGGGCAACATCTCTGCTCCTGTCCTCTAAACCTCTCCAAATACTCAAATAATGATTCATTCGGCTACTGTCTAATGGTGGGCAAATGTCGCCTAACATGTAGAGCTCTTCCTAGTGGGTAGTATTTTTCTAAGAATACTCTGTATCTGCTCCCAACTAGTAATACTACCTGAGTTAAGAGACAAAAACCAGGATTTTGCACTATCAGTTAAACTCAAAGGAAAAGCACGTACTTTAAACATGTCCTCTAGAGCTTAATTGGGTTTCCCAATTTTGGCATATCCCGTTAAACTCTTGCAAATGCCTAGTTGCATTTTCTCCTAACACACCACTAAATATTTGCAGGATATGTGCCACTCAAGTTTTATCTCAAAATTGTCCAACTCCGGTTCATGTCTATTACACCATTGTTGATTGTTAAGCCTCGGAGCCTTGAAATCTCTATAAGTAGCCCTATGAAATTGTGGTTGCTGATATTGTTGGGTCTGATAAGGTTGGTACGATTGGTACTGAGGTGGATACTAGTACAGCGGTGGCTAAAAATATCATTGAGGCATATAGTGCGACTGGTATTAATGCGGTGGATACGACTGTAGCGATGGATTCTGTGGAGGTAGGTCATGTGCTGGTGGTAATATTAGATTCTCATTCTGTCTCTCTACACCATCATCTAGACGCTCCTGATTCTGCAATCGTTGCATAGTTTCTTCTCCCTCCCTATGTCTGCGATAAAGTTCACGTTCGAGTTCTTCAATTCCTAAAGAATTAGGGTTTAAACCCTGCTTAAATAATGTTGAAACTCTCAAACTGGGCTAGGTCGAACCGATCTGTGGATCCTAAAGAATTATGGGTTGCAGACCCTATTGAACTATTGAAATTTGTCACCCTTGCAGAAATAATTCTTTACCATCCACGGCTGACGTCAGCATGCTGCCATCCAACGCAATCCAGCTCATTATTTTTCTATGTGAACACCATTTTATACTTGTAATAAATTAGACATGCAATAAATTTCAAAATAGACGAAAAAGATTAATTTAAGTAATAAAAAAGCTTGTTAGAACTCTATGTAGCAATATCAAAAGAAATAACATCACCAGATATAACAGAATCTCTCCTAGCAGTAGCGTCAGCCCAAAATAACCTCGACAGAGTACCATCAAAATCTGAAAAATATTTAAAGGAATAGTCGGTACTAGACGCTTTCCTTTTCAAAAAATGGTTGACAACCATTTGTGCATCACGTCCACTTATGAAGGTTTTGAGATTCCTTTTTAAAATACTTAAAAACAGTTATTGTTGCACCAATTTTTGCATATCCGCCAGCAATTTGATCCTTTAATTGATGTGCTTTGGTGGCACACATACCTAGTCTGTCACATTCAACCGTGAGATTAAATGAGCGTATGACAACCCTCGAGAGCTTTTAAAAAGTTGGCTGTCAATATTAGAAGCTAACATGTGGTTGTGATTTTTATCAAAATCATATACAGAATAAGTCCCACCTGTCGTGAACTTGTCACAAAATCTAGCTTTGCACCCCTCCAAGTCACCTTCCTCTTTCAAGCATCATTATCGCTAACATCAAGAGAGTCCAAAACTTTTAAATTTTGATTGTAAATATTGGTCAAAGTTTGTAGCATCTTCAATATTTTTTGAAACATTGGCTATTGTAAGAATCGGGGCAATTCGGTGTAACTGCAGGCTCGTTGTTGTACTATGGTACTATTATTTATTTTAAATTTTAGCTCACCTGAAATCATATTTTTAAATTTTAGCTCACCTTACAAATATGTAAATTTAAAAATCAGATTAATCATACAAAAAACTATGATTCATCTTTTTTTATAAAATTATTCATGAACCAACAAAAAAACATTTGATGAACCATACGTCTATAACAGTTATAATTATATCAGATACTTTATGCATTAATGAATAATTGAAAAACATAACTACATTTTGAATGGGCTAATGATAATATTTTAAATGAATCAAAAAAAGTAAGTTGCATGGTTCATATATATTATGTCTCAACAACCGAACAAATATTCATTGAACGGATAATTCCTACTTTAATCCGCCATCTGTTAAAGTATGATTCATAAACCAACAATAAACAAATAATGAATTATATGATCTCAATTCTTTGTAATTACATACCAAACCCTGGGGTTAAGATCTTGTGAGACAAATAAAATTTGTAAGACGGTAAGACGTGATCCTAAGCGTTGATTTTGATTATTTAACGGTTGATATTAATTTATTTTGTAATTAAAATAGGAGACAAGTGTGCGCTAAACACGGGGAGGTTGAGAATATTATCTTCAAATCTCATATGTTAGATTGATGAAAATAAACAGATGAGATTATTTCCTAATGTCTCACACTATATGAATGTCTCACTTAATCTTGAACAGATAATTCCTACTTAAATCCGTCGACCGTCGTCTGCTAAAATATGATTCATGAACCAACAATAAACAAATAATGAACCATATGATCTCAATTATTTATAATTACATACAAATCCCAGTATACAATGAAATGCATACGTTAAACAACTAATCATATGCAAAACATCAATTTAATGAATCAGAGAGAAGAAACTAAACGTACCAATAGCGAAACCTCTACCTTCTGATGATTCCGCACAATTCAAGCTCTTGAAACAAGCTAAAGGATTACCAGTCCCTTCCAACAAATCAAAACGGTATTGCTATGGACTTCAAAATTCATTATTTTTGAATCTTTACAGCTCGAAAAATATCAACGTAATTTCAAATTTTTCGCAAACTATAGTGATTGATTACAGTCACAAAACCGTATGCCGGTTACCGTATATTCAGGAAGCTAAATAAATGAAGATATCTCTTAAACATATTTCATTCTTGATTTCCAAATTTACCCTCCAATATTTAAAAAACAATATATTTAACATAATTTAGAACCGTCGGATTTGAATAATACGGATTGACGGCATTTATTTTTATTTTACAACAAAACTAAATACTTTTCGCAAGATCCATTACCTTGTTCTAATATATATATATATTTCTATTGAAAATATAAAAAATTAAAGTAACTACGTTAGAAATGGTGCATTTGTGGTTCAGAGCATAATTATTTAAATTGAATTTGAAAGGGATAAATTATTTAAATTGAATTTGAAAAGGATAATTTATTTAAATTGTTGTAAAATTATGATTTATTCAGAGCATAATTTTTGTGTTCATTGTGCTTAGGCTTATCAGACCCATCACATTACTCCAAATTATAATGATCCTACTTGGGCTCCAATTACACTTCTGTTAGGTCCGTATTCATGCATGAACGTTTCTTTGAAGCAGAAGGGAGACAGTATGCAAGATGCACTTATTTTTACACACTTATTAAACAAGTGGTGGTCACTGGAATTATAAAATATTATAAAGCTGAGTTGTTACATACTGGAGATCTGAGATCAAGCAATATAGAATTGGAGTCAGAAAATGATTTCTTATTAACTAGCTAGCTGCTAGTTGCTGGAGTTTCAACCTGCATGGTGTTGCCCTTTAATGTATTCTTCTTCTTCCTCTCTTTCTCCAGCATCCTCAGGCCATGTTCACAATCCAGTTGACCCATCCAACTATGCATCTTACAATATCACAGCTCATACACAATCATGCATGTTTACTATCATGCCAAACATATCAGCAGAGGTGTGTAAGGAGCAAAGCTATGATTTGTACTTATTTTTTTGCAATTTATAAATGACAGATTGTCAAACATATAGGTTGCTCACCTTAGAAACATCATGTGTGCTTTATATTATTGATATCGTATATGAATTGATTAATATTTAAGCATGATCCTAAAGAATATTAACATGTGTTTAAACTTGTAAATCATTAATGTACCTTGGCTTCTTCTTTAGGTCTTTCATTTTTTTATTAATTATATTATTTTAAATTTTCTATTACAAATACATGAATGGAATGAAAAAATAACATTTTTATTCATTGGTAAACTTAGTCATATAAATAATGATTAATATTTTTATTTCATCAATCCAAGATTCGTGCAGTCAAACGATTTCTGACCATTTCTATGTAATATGGTTTTATTCTATTAATTAAGAAAATTTTATTAATTCATCTGTAAAAATGAGTTAGTTTTGATTATATCTTCAACTATTACAATTAATATCTCCAATCTCCACAAATCTTGCACACAAAACTTATTAGACATTAGCTGATTCGGTGGACAAGTGGAACTCCAAACACCAACAAACTCCACTACCATTTACCCCTGATGCAGGCTCCATTTGGGAATGGAAAAATGGGTCGAACAGAAACTTTAATTGGGTGTGTTTGATGATATCAAGGAAAATAAAAAAAGCAAAGGAAGTAATGTAAACTTTTCCGTTCAATTTTCCATGTAAAAAATATTTTTTCTTATATTTTCTCTTAAAAAAATTTCACTACTTTTTGCCACACCCAAATGAAAGATTAGGAATTGTGAGACACCGATAAACCAAAAAAATAGTTTATTTTCTATCTGTTAGATGCTCAACCATCAATGAGCTTTGTTAGACTCCCTGATTATAAGGGTGCAGTGATTGAATATTAGACAAAGAGTAAGGATCAGGTGAAAAGTAACATCTAATTATAAAATACAAACAAATCTGGACCATTAAATAAGACATATCCGACGGCTAATAATTTGGGGTCGAATTACAAATATATGAAAGATTAAATATGAAATATAATTTTGAAAATCCCTGGAAGGGTAAATTAGTCCAAAAATTTACCAAAAATCAATCGGTTTGGTTGTGATTTCGAAAATCGTGTTTTACCCAAATCATCGGATTCAGTTTGAGCTCTCAATTCTGCAGAATCGCTAATAGCCATCCCGCATAGCGCCGTACGATTTAAGAGCCATCCTTTTTGCTGGACACCATCACTTCACCAATTACGCTGTTCTTGTCATTGGCCGAACTAAAAGGTCGCTGAGAAATCTGGAAAACAGAATAAACTAGTTGTTGGGGTTTGCTGCGATGAGAATGAGTAGCTCTATATCCACCCAGCGCCTGGAACGAAGGAAGTGTCCTATTGCACGTCTTGCTCTATTTAATGTCGCTCCACCACGAGACAACAGAATCAAACAATCAGCCATATCCTGCTCCTCCTCCGTCACCACGCTATCATAGCTATGCATGTCTAATGGTGTACAGATTGCATAATTTGTAATAATATGATTCATAATTTGCTATTATATGATTCATAATTTGCTATACTATGATTTATGATTTGCTATAATATGATTCATAATTTGCTATATTATGATTCATAATTTGCTATAATATGATTCGTGATTTGTTATAATATGATTCATGATTTGCCACACTATGATTCATTATTTGCTATGCTATGATTCATGATTTGTCATAATATGATTCATGATTTGCTATACTATGATTCACGATTTGCTATAATGTGATTCATAGATCATACACTATTACAAGCTTGAACTGCGCAAGTTTTCGCCAGAGTTTTAGACATGGAGCAACTTTAAAAAAAACTTTTTGTAAGCACAAGTGCTTACAATATTTCTCAACATCAATTCCCTTATCACAATAACTTCGTCAAACAACATATATGTAAGTTCCTATTGTAATCAAACAAAGACGTCCGACTCTGAAAACACAATTTGTCAGCCTTCAAGTATCTGTAGTTCATAATATACGGGGTTAATTGCAGAAAACAATCCTTATAATAGGTGATATTCCACGATATCATCATTACATTGTAATATTCCATTAAACTATTGTAACGGGCGATTGTTCTGCATAAAACACAAAATAAAGTACAATAAATTTATTGCTTTGATTTCAGAAAGTTTCGTGTACAATCTCTATTCTTCCTCTGATTCTACTACGTAGCTGATGGACGCGTAGATCGCGTTGACTTGAGTGATACGCGTACGTTTCTTGTTTGTCGCGTTGACTTGATCTTGTTTTGGCGTTGTAGACTTCTTTGCGTAGCTTTGGCAGGCGGTGCGTTGTGTGCACTTGTTGACTGCGTAAGCTGAGGTGCTTTGTGTAGCTTTGACAGGCGGTACGTTTTGTGTACTTGTTGACTGCGCATGCTGAGTTGCTTTGCTTTAGCAAGCGGTGCGTTGCGGGCACTTGTTGATTGCGTGAGCTAAGAGGTTTTGGGTAGCAGGCGGTGCGTTGTGTGCACTTGTTGACTGCGTAGGCTTCTTGTTTGTTGCGTTAGCGAGGGTCGCGTTGACTTGATCTCGCTTCTGCGTTGAGGATTCTTCTGAGTAGCTTTAGCAAGCTTATAAATTTTGTATACTTGCCGTTTGCGTAGAGCTAGAGTTTCTTCAGAGAGTTATCCTCTTCAGTTTTTCTGGATCCCTCAAATGAAGGTGGAGTTTTCTATTTATAGGGAGAAATACCTATTGGGCTGAGCTCTTTTTTGGGCATAGTTTCCGGCCCACTGGCCCCAACGACCCGTTTACTTTATTAGGCCGGCCCGAAATAATTAAATCGAATTAATTTAAAATAATTATTTAAATTTATTTTTCAGCAAAATTTATGTGCCTACAAACTGCCCCTCAGGACTATGTCACATGCAACATTTGAGTATTGTTTAGTTGCGTTGTCTTGACTCCATTTGCAGTTGCGCATTTATAAATGTCAAGCTCATCGTGAAACAGTTGCGTAGAATGTTGTGTTCGGTTGTTATCCAACTCGTTCGTTTAACGCAGACTTGATCTTCAAATGCTTATTGGATTAACCTTTGTAGTGAAGAATTATCTAGCCTCAATTTCGATAACTATCTTGATGCCTCCTGATTTCTTTCCTAATCTTTTTTGATAATGCTGATTTTTGTGATAATGATGGTTCAGACTTCAGTATATATAATATTGCTCGCCTAAAATCCAACTTTCGGAATTTACAGCCAGCTGAGTTTTTGAATGTTGAGTTTTTGAAGTGCTCCTGAGCTTTGAGCATTGTATCATAACATGGTGGACTCCCCTGGAAATGCTTGCGTTTGAGCTAAAGGCTTGCGAGTTTGCTGGAGTTTGTATCACGTTCGCAGGAACTTGCTGATTTCCTTTTGGGAGTTGCTTTGTTGAAGAAGCTTTTGGGGAAAAAGTTTGCTAGCGTCCTTGGAGTTAATACATCTTGTTTCAAATTTTCATTGAGAAACGCACGTTGTAGGGAAACTTTCTTTGATTTCTTCTTTGAGAGACATGGTTTCTTCTTGCCCCCAAGTGTACTTGGCGCTTTTGACATCCTTCGATTTTCTGGCTTTCTACGCGTGGTTGTGATCCACCCTACGTCTTGAGTATCTCGTGGAATGCCCCCAGGAGTCTTCTTTCCTGACTTTGTCTGTGTTGATCGCCTATGCATCCATACTTCTGTCGGCGTAAAGCTACCAAACTGAATGCTGCATTTGCGGAGTGATTTACGACACGTTGTCACCAATGTTTGATTTGCTTCTACTACTTTTTCTGTGCTGAGGAGGATCTTCTCGTCGTTGGCCAATTTGTGATTGATTATTTGGGGCGCTTTGCTTGCAGTCCCTTGGGAGTTGGTTTGTTACGTTTGGAGCCTTTTGCTATGTTGTCTTTCTCCTTATCCTGCTTGCATTTTGCTGAGATCTTCGACGAACAGCTGCTAGTGCTTATAGCCATTACCTCTTCTGATGCGCTTTTGTCGACGCCGTCAATGCTCTTATCCTCGTCAACATGCGCATTTGAGTACGACATATGATTCATTCCATGCCTTCTGACAATTATTTCCATGTCATGGGCATGCGTCGTCAGTTCCTGAAATCTTCTTGGCTTGATTCCTTTAAGGATGTAAAGAAGTTCCCATCTCATCCCGTCGATGCACATTTCCACTGCTGAGGTCTCGCTGATGCGATCTTTGCGTTGAAGGCTCAGTGCGCGCCAACGGTTGATGTATTCAACAATAGGCTTGTCTTCCCCTTGCTTGGTGTTGGCTAGTTCGCTGATGCTAACGATGCATTTTGCGCTATAGAATCTATTGAGGAACTTATGCTACATTCGGTCCCAGCTGTCAATGGATTCAACGCCCAAGTCTGTATAGCAATCGAACGCAATGTCCTTTAACAAGCGTACGAACTGCTTCACCAGCTGATCACCCTCGGTTTCTGCGTTACTGCATGTCTCCACGGAGTGAGCGACGTGCTGCTCGTTGCCATCAAACTACAGGAACTTGGGAGGTTGATAACCCACGGGCATGCGTAGTCCATCGATTCTTTTCGTATAAGGCTTGACGTAGCGCGGACCACTGGAGGAGTCTCCGCTCACCTGACTTTTGACTGCAGTTGCCACCATAAGTTGTAATCGCTTCTCGTCGTAAACGAAAGTTTCAGTCTTCACAGCTTCTTCAAGAACAATCTTGTGCGCGTCATTGTCATCCAATGCGGCTTCGTGATCGACTACTTCAGGCTTGTCTTTCTTTTGCAGCTTGCTCACCTCTTTTTGAAGATCATCAAGCGCCTTATTTTTTTCTTCGTTGTCCTTCATGACAAGCTCAAACATCTTTCTTATCTCCGATATTTGTTCTTCAATGGTCTTTGCTCCTACTGCCATGACAAAAATTGCAAAAATTTTGTTCTTTTGTGTCTTCGACGTCTTCGTATTTGGTGAAGGTGCGTTGACGACTTCATTGTTTGCGCTCCTTTGGCGTGGTGGAGAGTTGGAAGCAATCAGAGCGGATGCTGCTGCGGCAATGGACGTAGCGGAGTACGTGCGTTCACGAGTTGACTTCTTAGCAGCATGCAATTCAGCAGTAGCCGCGTTGACAACGACTTTACGCGCCATGCTTCTTGTGCAGACGCTAATTTGTTGTACGTTGCTGACAGTTTGTTGCGCTGCAACAGCTTGCTAAGGAGTGTGAGGATTGATTGGCTGAGCAGACATTGTTGTAGTAGACTTTGTCACGCTGTAGAGATGAGAGGTAGAGATCTTCACATAGGGTTCTGCAAATTTGTAAACACAATATTTCGTATAAATACAAAAAAAAGGACAAATGATTTGTTTTATTTAATTTAGAAGGTTTCGTGTACAATCTCTATTCTTCCTATGATTCTACTACGTAGCTGATGGACGCGTAGATCGCGTTGACTTGAGTGACACGCGTACGTTTCTTGTTTGTCGCGTTGACGAGGGTCGTGTTGACTTGATCTTGTTTTGGCGTTATAGACTTCTTTGCGTAGCTTTGGCAGGCGGTGCGTTGTATGCACTTGTTGACTACGTAAGCTAAGGTGCTTTGTGTAGCTTTGACAGGCGGTACGTTTTGTGTACTTGTTGACTGCGCGTGCTGAGTTGCTTTGCTTTAGTAGGCAGTGCGTTGCGGGCACTTGTTGATTGCGTAAGCTGAGAGGTTTTGGGTATCAGGCGGTGCGTTGTGTGCACTTGTTGACTGTGTAGGCTTCCCGTTTGTTGCGTTAGCGAGGGTCGCATTGACTTGATCTCGCTTCTGCGTTGAGGATTCTTCTGAGTATCTTTAGCAGGCTTGTAAATTTTGTATACTCGCCGTTTGCGTAGAGCTAGGGTTTCTTCAGAGAGTTATCCTCTTCAGTTTTCTGAATCTCTCAAATGAAGGTGGTATAGGGAGAAATCCCTATTGGGCTGAGCTCTTTCTGTGGGCTTAGTTTCCGGCCCACTGGCCCCAACGACCCGTTCACTTTATCAGGCCGGCCGAAATAATTAAATCGAATTAATTCAAAATAATTATTTAAATTTATTTTTTAGCAAAATTTATGTGCCTACAACTACCTTTATAACAGCTTCTGTTAGCAATTCAACACCTCTGATAAAGGAGATGTGGTTTACTTGCTAATGTAAAGGATTATATAGGTGATGCAGTGAAAAGACATTTATTATATTGAGGTGTATTATACCAAAAAAATTTATCATTATATTAAAAAGAATATTTTAACGAAATATTTGACGAAATAATGTTTCGGATGAATTGCTAACGGAAATGGTTATATAGGTGGTTCAATTGAATATTATAATATAAGTGTGGTGTCGTGGAATATCAGCAACTATAATGATTGTTTTCTACAATTAAGAGTAATAAATACCTACTAAGTTCGTTGAGCACACCTAGGTAAAAGCCTGGTGGCCCGGCCCGGCCGATGGACACCCCTACCGCTGTTTTACAGACTTCTCACTGTTTATGAAGGCGTACACTATTCTGGATTTTGTTTGTCATCTGGCAAACTCTCGATGTATCATCTTGAGTTTGAGGGGAGAAATTGGAAAATAAAATTAAAAATGTAATATATAAGTTTACGAATTTAACCCTTTTGCAATTAAAAATAAAATTTTAATCTGTATAACCTGTAGATCAAAATTTATGAATAGCTGAGATTAGTTTATAGTTTTCACAAACCGATTGTTTTTATTTCATCCCACTTTTAAAATTGTACCTTTTCAACAAATGTTAGATTCAAAATTTTTGAAGAAATGAATGTTCGAAATAAGTTAGCATATGTAAAAGTAAAATTTGCATTTACTGCATCCTAATCCATTTAGTTTTCAGCATATGTGATTAAATTTTTCATTTTCTGTACATTTTGTTTAGCCATTTTTTTCCTTTTATTTTAATTAGTTTAAGTATTTTAGACTCTTTAATATCATTTTAAATAATTTTTTCATTTTTGATGTCTGCATAAATTAACATTTTTTCATTTCAGTATTTAAGCGCTTGTAACATAAAAATTAGTCAACTTTGTGAAATGAGATCTTATGCATACAAGTGAATTTATATGATTTTAGCAAATGAAATAATTCAAATAAAAATCAAAGTGAAGTCTTTACGCATGCACATTTATGTAATGAATAACTATAAAAATATAACCGGTAATAATAATATAACATCAAAATAATGAAACTCTTGTATTTTATACGGATCCAGATCCGATGCTGCCACTTTTGGTGCAGCCATATGCTGCAAGTCTCAAAACGACATAGTTTTGGGTGTTTTTTTAAGCAAAACTGTATAGTTTAATCTAAAACACTATATTTACAAACTGACCCCGTCGTCAAAACGACGTCGTTTTAGGGACGAAACAACGTCGTTTTTTCTCGCAGTTTTTGGCTTAGCATTACTGGATCTCATTCCATTTTATACTTGGTATTTTGCTACATAGGTTTTTTATGTGCATATATTGTTATATATAAAACCAGAATGTTTACATTCTAGAAGTATATTAAAATCGGATAAAATATGGTATAGTAAATATACAGTAAAATATTAGTATTTTAGGAAAACCGAAATATGGCTCAAAATGTAACCGATAATAAGAGGATAAAATATTTTATGTGAGACAGAAAGTCATTATCTCAATAGTTGATTTCAATTCATCAAACGGTTTATATGATAACCGTCAATCTCCAGCCACCCCGTGTTTTTTGCAAATTCATTTAAAATTAAATTAAATATTAATTTAATACGTCCTTGTATTTCACTAAATTTATATGCCTCTCTATAAACCAACTTTTATCGATATAATAATGATTAGAAGGATGGTGCGATTCAGAAACAAGAGAAACTGAAGGGGGCAAAATTACAAAGAATAGCCGGCCCGGGCGAAGCGAAGGTGCTTAAAAATTGAAGCAGAAGGAAACGACGACTACACCAGCAAATAAGCTAAAGCAAGCAGTCCCACCATTTTAGTAAGAAGAATCACAGAAGCCAAAAACGCCGCCAAACCTCCGATCAAATCGTTTCTTTCATTTGAAGAATTGCAACATTATATATTTCCGCCAAATTCATCCACACCCAAATCAGGTGCCGATTGCTCCCTCCAATTTGCGGTTTATCTCGTAGATTTGGGTTCAATCTGCTTATTTAAGTTCATTTTGGAGGGAGTTGGGACTTTTTGTATTGCTGAACTGCTGTGGTTTTTAATCGTTGACTTTTAGGGTTATCTCGCTTAAGCTGGCACGGCAAGTTTCTTATTTATGCAATGTTGTTAATAGGAAAACCTCAGATGATTTGTTAGTTGGTTATATGTATGATTTACTCACTTTTTCGCTTTATATATATATATTTTTTTTTCTCTGGATCTGCATTGTTCCCCTATTGCTAACAAAGTCAAATCTTCATTTTATAGTTCCTGAATCCAAGATCACACTGAATATATTGACTACTTTCATAGTCCTTGGCCGGATCGGTGGATTCTTGGGGGCAAAGGTTTCGTTTAAGGTCGAGCTTGAGGCGTTGGTTTAATGAAGACATACAAAGGGTGGCGTTTAGGCGCGGGGGATGTTTATTTCTTGTCTGGATCTTATCACCGATCTTCATCAAGAGGACCAGTGTCGATTACTTTGTTGGTTTCTTTGGTCAGTGTCAGTTTGTTTTTGCTTTTAACGTACATTTATCCGCACCAGAGATCTGCTGCATGCTATATCATCTCTTCTAGAGGTTGTGAAGCTATATCAGATTGGTTACCTCCTCGTAAAAATGAATTATCTGATGAAGCGATAGCGTCCCGTGTTGTCTTCCGTGATATCCTGAAAATGCCTGCTCCAAAGCTCAAGACTCCCAAGATTGCCTTTATGTTCCTTTCTACTGGTTCATTGCCTTTTGAGAGACTGTGGGATGTGTTCTTTCGGGTAAGGAACTTGTTCCTTCTGTTCATTGTAGATCTTTTAACTTTGTCCTACATAAGTTACTATTTACGACTCTCTGTTATCAACTTTGTAAGTTGTGAAGTTGTAAACTTATGTAACTCCTCTAACAGTATGCAATCTGGTGGATTTTTGCAGGGGCATGAGGGCAAGTTTACTGTTTATGTCCATGCATCCAGCGAGAAACCTGTACATACCAGTCGTTACTTCGTCAATCGTGATATACGCAGCGACAAAGTGCGTGTGTACTGTCAGAATAATTTACTCAACGGATGCGTGCTCGTCAATCTGATTAAAGTTTATTAAAACTGTTCTGTGTTCATGTATATAGGTTGTGTGGGGCAAAATTTCTATGGTTGATGCTGAGAAGAGGCTCTTAGCAAATGCTCTTGATAATTATGATAATCAGCACTTTGTGCTACTTTCTGATAGGCAAGCCCTTTTCCAACATCATTTTCATTATATTGAAATCTGAAGCTATGACAAAGTCATTAACAGTTAACTTATATTGGCTTTGCTTCTTGCAGTTGTATCCCGTTGCATGATTTTGATTACATTTACAACTATTTGTTGTATTCAAATGTCAGCTACGTCGATTGGTAAGCTCTTGACTCTTGCAGTGTCAGATTAGCCTACGTATATATTTACTGAATTCAAATATTCAGAACAGTTCAGTGTCATAATTTTAACATTTTTCTGCATTCTGTGGTAAAGCTTTGAAGATCCCGGCCCTCATGGAAATGGCAGGTATTCAGACCATATGCTGCCTGAGGTTGCCCTAAAAGATTTCAGAAAGGCTGCACAGGTTTGATTTAAATTTTCAGTGTTAGACTGGTCAATCTTGTTAGTTGATCTTTACAATAACTCACTCCCCTTGCTGTCTAGAGTTGTAAATTTGCAACTGGTTGACGCCAATTACAATTTCATATCTTGTTTATTTGATAAATGCAGTGGTTTTCAATAAAGAGACAACATGCTTTGGTGATTATGGCTGACTATCTTTACTATGCCAAGTTCCGAGATTTCTGCCAGGTAACATTCGTGACACAACATTGGTCATTTTGTGAACCTTGGGATTTTTAAAATATTTTGCGAAGTAATGATTTCAGGGCTGAAACAGAACATTTTCTTCACTTTGTGCAGCCAGGTTTGGATGGTAAAAATTGCTATGCTGATGAACATTATCTCCCAACCTTTTTCCATGTAAGCATAATTCTCCGACTATCCCTATTTTCATCTTCTTTTAGGCATGTCTTCTCTTCATCTAAACCAAGGTGCACCGTGTTTGTAGATGATCGACCCTACTGGAATTGCTAACTGGTCAGTTACTCATGTTGACTGGTCTGAGGCAAAATGGCATCCAAAATCTTACAGAGCTGAAGATGTAACTGTTGAGCTCCTGAAGAACATAACTGTAAGTTATCTAATTATATAATCTGCAAGAAAACAGCAACACTCATTCAGTTATTAGACTTCAAATATTTATCTCAATTTGAAACTATGAGTATTTATTGCAGTCAATTGACGTCAGTGTGCATGTTACGAGTGATGAAAAGGTATGAGATCAGTTCACCATTGTTTGCGTGCACTTCACGATGATCAAACACTAGTAATTGTCCTGATAAACTTGTATCTGTCCCATATTTGTTTGCAGAAAGAATTGCAAATAAGGCCTTGCTTATGGAATGGATTCAAAAGACCGTGCTACTTATTTGCGAGAAAGTTTTTACCAGAAACCCTTGATAACCTGTTGCAGATTTTCTCCAACTATACAGGCGTATAAGTTTGGTACTACATACATAAAGATGACTCTATTCAAAATTCTTTGGTCAGTTCCGTCGCACCTTTCGATCTGCACTTCCCCAAGTGATGGTTATCAAATGATTGATTAACATTTGCTCCGCTGGACTTGTTGTTTTTCACTCTGAGTATAGATATGATAGGCAAGCCAGTGCATAATGTTATACATGCTTTGTAAAGTCAAAAGTGATTCTTCTTCTGATAGTTCTTATTTGGAACAGAAGCTTACCTTTGCAAAAAATACATTTTTGATGAAACTCAGGCTCAAAAGTCAAACTATCCGTTCGGAGTCATGCCAAAGTATGGATGGCTTCTGATTAAATTTAAGAATATTTAAATTATTTGGCAAATGTGTCAGGCCAAGTTGTTCATATTTCAATGTTTGTTTATAATATTCGAGTTAATTTCACTAAAATGTGATTTTTATCGTTCAAGCACAAATTAAACGTCATTTTAACGTTTATACTATTAATTTATGCACTTTGCATAAACCCTTTACGAGGACGACTTGATTTTTGGCTCGGTGTGGTGCACCAGATTTGGATTCTATTTATCCTACTGCAATCAAGATACGTAACAACTAGTGGCTGATCCAAAACTCTCGAAAAGGGGTCATGATACAAAATTCTTGAAAAGGGGGTTGAGAATTTTTGTAAAACTAATTCATTAGGACTTGGTTTCGGTACAAACTAATAAATATTAACATCAGAAAAATATTTAAAAGGTCAAAAATGTTCATTTTGAACTTAAACTCGTAAAATAAAGTAAATAAAGCTTGTGCCTAGTTGATACTCGACCGATTTACATCTTTATCTAGGACATTATACTCAAATAACTATCTAATCTGATTACTTTCGCCACTATTTAATGCTAAATTTAATTTTCATTTTTCTCAGCAAAATAATAAAATTTTACATAAAAGATTTCTCGGGGGTCCCTTTGGATCCGCCTCCAATACAAGTTGTTTGCTTAAATTAACGAGTATCTGAAAATGGTAATAAACACGAATGGTAGTATACAATAACTAATAAGAATAATTTTACTAGGCCACAATAAGTACATGAAAAATTTAACATATCCCAATTCCGAAATTCTATTGTCCAATCGATAGTCAGAATGATGCAAGTCTTTTGAGTCCTCTCTTAGATAGTATTTTAATTTTTAGAATTTTTTCCTATTAGGGTTTTTCTTTTCATAATCACTTAAGTTTTCTTTTTCTACTAAACAAATTTATCTTTTTACGAGTTAGATAGCTTTCTAATGTTGCACAAGACAATTTGGTGAGATATAATGATGAGTTATGTCTCCAATTTGGATATCCAACTTATTATTTTCTCGGAATCATATTATCGTTGTTTCTTCTACGATTACTTTGATCACTATTGGTGACGCTATAAATTATTTAAACCTCCTTCTAAGTTCACCTCTTTATTTTTTGAGGCTCCAAATGGGTGACCATATCATACAAAATATCAATATTTTTTTGGTAAACAAGAACTTACACAAGACGGGTGGACCACCTGAATGAAGGGCCCTATAAACCTAGGACATCGTTCCATGTTTTCAAAGTAGTCGTTATCATACATAGTGATGTGGGCTAATTGGTTGGTTTTGGGCTACTATCTAAATTAGAATTTCTTTTATGTTTAGGGTTTCTTTTATGTTTAGGGTTTCATTTATTTTCTTATTTAAGCAAATTGTACTTCCTTTTGTCAGACGGCTTATGATGAATGAAAATTAGGATTTCCCTTTTGTCGTAAAGTTTCGCGATTTCGGTTGAAATCAAGACTCTTGCTATCAATTTCTCTTGTTAATTTATGAAATTAACGAGTTATTGATATTTATCGTTCCTTTCCGTCACGCGCTGCATCAGTTTGGTATCAGTTTCCAGCCGATCCTAGGAGTGTGTCACATCACCATCAACCGAGACTTGACGCTGAGTCGGCACAGGATGTAGCTAAAATACTACCAAATCAATCGGGTATGCGAAGACAGTTGGAACATCCCTTTACCTTTGAAGGTCCTAAAATTATTTTTGCTCTGAGTCCAGATTTGTATCGATTTCAAGGCAACTTGCAATTATGCCACCTCGAGCACAAAGGAGAGTTGCCGCTCAACCGGCAGCCCTCGATGATGCTGAGCCGTGGAGAGTTTATGCTAAAAGAAGTCGGATCGAACGTCTGAACAAAAGATTGTACGAGTTCATTATGATGCGTGGTGTTGTAGCTGTCACTAAGAAAAATCCTATTAAATTTTTAGTGAAATCCTCCTCGGACCGGAGAGCTCGATGTGCGAGTTAAGTCCTTAAGGAGGATGTTTCAGATTTCGATACTGATTTCAAGGTTGATTCTCATGAACGCACGCCCTATGATATTCGTAGTCTTTATTTCTTCAGATCATGATCTTAGACGAACCGGCCTGTGATTCGAGGACGAATCTTTTCGACATAGAGAGAATGATGTGGGCTAATTAGTTGGTTTTGGGCTACTATCTAAATTAGGGTTTCTTTTATGTTTAGGGTTTCATTTATTTTCTTATTTAAGCAAATTGTACTTCCTTTTGTCAGACGGCTTTTGATGAATGAAAATTAGGGTTTCCCTTTTGTCGTCAAGTTTCGCGATTTCGGTTGAAATCAAGACTCTTGCTTTCAATTTCTCTTGTTAATTTATGGAATTAACGAGTTATTGATATTTATCGTTCCTTTCCGTCACGCGCTGCATCAAATAGCTTTTTTAGCTACAACATCTGCAAGAACATTTCCGGATGCTTGAGGAGAGAGTTAAGCCTAAGAAGTCTTACCCGCACTGGTAAAGATGCTACGCTTTATAAAGAATAGTTCTCGTCTGGGGACCATATGCGTAACACAAGTGGTCTGTTGTGGGACGTCCCCGGTCCAAGATTCATCACCTTATCCTTAGCCTCTTTTGATTTGAAGTTGAACTAAAATATGCCTCGATCCATTTGCGCCACTTCAAAAGCTCCATCAGCCTCCCATCTAATATTCACAAAGCCCCTCATCCTTCCCAGACTGGGTTTTGCCCCGAAAACTATCCCAACCAGAGACCATTTCAAATTTTCAGCAGCCTTCACCCATTCCTCCTCATAACAACTGACCTCATTCGCACCTAGAAGCTCTAGATAGTGTTAGAAATAATGTATAAAACAGGATATGAAATATAAATAAAGTACTGAAAAATAAAACAGTGAAGGAAATTGATAAGAATATCAAACCAGATTTTGTTCTTGCTCGGTAATTTCCTTAAAGCTGTATTGCCTCCCTTACGTGCAGGGTGTGGTTAGGCAATAGGCTTCCAAGGATAAGACAACTGAACTTCAGCTCTGATTGCACCGATCAGATGAAGCAAATTGGACTATGCCTTTAACTATCACCGAAAACAATTCTACTGTTATTGAGAATGAGAGATTGTTTGTTGTGTATATGATGATTAAGAAGGAGGTAGCTTGTCTCCTTTTATAGTTATCAGAAGCCAAACCGCCAGAAGAGAAACACTCCTCCACTACCCCAAGTTGTTAGCATTATCTTCTCAACTTTCCAAGGGAGTGGGGATGTGAGAAGACTTGGTTGTAACAACCGAGTGGATAACAAAGACCAAGTATTTTGTTTCTCCAAACACAAAACTACGCAGTTTTGTTACTTAGGTAAGTTGCATAACCTATGATGTAAATCATGTCACACATGTACATAGTGACTTAGGAACATACAATTCTTGACATCCATTCTTCATGGCTTCAAACATGTCATGTTTTCAATGCAACTTTGCAAATCGATATCTCACAAGATACTCGATCAATTTGGCGTATGAATATTCAATCTTATTATACACCTTGCAAGGATTTTAATCAAGACTTGAACTATTCGATTCAATGTACACAAGACACCGAAATTGGCTTTCAAAATGAGTCAAACCCATTTTCTTCACACACTTAGAAATTCATATAATTTCCAACAGATAGAACTTGAGCTTTGTCCCTGTGTTTGAGGATCGGTTTTCTTCATTTGGCGCTACCAAAAAGCCCTAGCCTCGTTCGCGAATCTACTGCCCACGCAGCTCAGATCCGCTTCTCCACCGCCTTCGCCCCCTGGCGTTCTCATTTCCCATGTCTCCGCTCTTCTCGCCATTTGTCGATTCTTCAATTTTAGAACTCGCCTTCAGATTTGTGAATGCTCATCTCTCTCTTTTGAATTATAAGATTTTTCTAAAATTACTTTTTCTATTTTGTTCATTTCTCTATCATCAATATATGCATGTCTTAAGAGGGAAATCAAGAGAATACCACAAATACTATAATAATTGTGTTTTTTAATTTAAACAAATAATTAGAGAATGACATTGCTGGAATTATCTTCTTTATTTCATATTTTGAAGCGCTTGAGCAATTGTGATGTAGGCTAATTAGTTGGTTTTGGGCTACTATTTAAATTAGGGTTTCTTTTATGTTTAGGGTTTCATTTATTTTCTTATTTAAGCAAATTGTACTTCCTTTTGTCAGACGGCTTATGATGAATGAAAATTAGGGTTTCCCTTTTATCGTCAAATTTTGCGATTTCGGTTGAAATCAAGACTCTTGCTATCAATAACTCGTTAATTCCATAAATTAACAAGAGAAATTGATACCATTTGAGAGAGTATTTCAACAAAGAATGACTATAATGCTTTATTAGGGATGCTGTAGTCATAAAAACAATAGGTTTTTAAAATGGTAACTGAAAACATTATATTTTGTCAAAATAGCTCATCAATGAACGCCTTATATATTCAGAAAATGTATCATGTGGATCCATCCAATTTGGTGACTCGTGGATCCCCTCTTGCACCCGTCAGTTGCATTTTTTGGACATACCAGATTGTGTCAACGCATTAATGATGCACGTGTTTTGCACGTGATGCACACGTGATTTGCACATGAGAAATGCAACTACGTGGCACAATCTGGTGCATCCAAAAATGCAATCAACGGGTGCAAGAGGGGATCCACGAGTCCACCAAATTAGATGGATACACAGTATATAACCTCTATATATTCATACTAAATTTCAAAATGATTTGGTAAAGCTCGTTATGAAAACCATTGAACAATTTACATATCGTGTACGGTGAAGCAATCCTTCGAGTTTTGTATTTCTGTATTGAGTTTTATTTGTTATCGGATCAAATATTTCAACAGTATGTTGTAATTTCAATTTACTAAAGAGTAGCATTTTTGGAGAACATAAGCAATGCAAAATTGAGATTGAATTAATTAAGAAAAACTAACACAAAATATAACATTATTTTTTCAGATCCAACGTATCAAATAATTGTCCGTTGTTAAAAACTTTAACTTCATCCTTAAAATTGTTACAAGTTTTTAAAATTAATTCATTCTTATAACTTAATGAAACAATTACATATGAGTATATGAAATAAAATAATGATAGATAAACGAATATCTAGTTAGGGAAAGGTTCAAATGAGAACCTATTTTAAAATGAAAACTTAGAACTAATGTGAGCCTTAAGATGTAGGAATTAAATGGTTTGGATTGATGACCCATTAATCAAATATTAATTATTTTTAGTGATGAAAGGGCACACTTGTCATTTCAGATCAATATAGTTAATAAATGGATTATTTTAAATTGCATAAAAAATTTAGTTTATATAATTTATTTTAAAATTTTAAATTAGTGGATATAAAAAGTGCATCACTAAATACTTTAAAAGTGCATCAATTTTTTATAAAAAGTGCATTACTAGAAATTTCAAAAATGCATCAAAATTTAAAAAATTGTAATAATTTTTTTAGTATGCAGACATTGTAATGCACTTTTTAAAAAATATTTTAATGCACTTTTTTAAATATTGTAATGCACTTTTAAAAAATATTTTAATGCACTTTTACGACAATATTGTAATGCACTTTTTTATAAAAATATATTAATATACTTTCAAAAAATCATTAATTATCAATTATAAAATTGAATTGACAAGTGTGCCCCTCATATTGATTGATGATAGTAATTACCATATTAATAATGTCATCAATTACATCCATTGAATTGTTTGATCATGTGGTTTATATTGGTTCTAAATTTTTATTTTAAATGTGGTTTGTACTGGAACCATGTATTAGAATTCCGTCTACTAAAGTTTTCTGTAAGACAAAATAACTTTTGTCTCAAAAAAGAGAAAACTGCCGGAAATAAACATTGAAGACTTCAAACACGTCAAATTCGAAGATAAATGTGTCTAAAAATGCTGAGTTATTGTATCAAAAAAAAAAGATTGCTGAGTTATGTGTTGGGCCTCATTTCAAAAAGCCCAAATAATTCATCACCCTGAAAACTAGGGTTTAAATCCCACACATAACAAACCCCTCAAATAACAAAACACATCAAAATTTCTCATTTTATTTTCAACAAATTTTCTCCAACACTCAAAATCCGTCGCGATTCAGTTCGCCGGAAAATATGTCCGATTCAACGGCGGCAGCGGAGTCGACGAAGCGGAAGTTACCAGAAATAGCCGCCGGAGTTGAAGAACTGCCAGCAGCTAAGAAGGCGAATTTAAAGCAGAGGTGCGTTCACGAAGTCGCCATTCCAACAGATTACGCTTCTACCTTAGATGAAGCTCTTCATGGGACGCTGCTCGATCCTGTATTCAATGGTAAGATGGCGAAAACCTACCCGTTCGTGCTCGATCCATTTCAGGAGACTTCAGTTGCTTGTTTGGAAAGGAAGGAGTCAGTTTTGGTATCTGCGCATACGTCTGCTGGTAAGACTGCTGTTGCGGAGTATGCAATTGCTATGTCTTTTAGGGATAAGCAGAGAGTTATTTATACTTCGCCTTTGAAGGCTTTGAGTAATCAGAAGTATAGAGAGCTTAGTCAGGAGTTTTCAGATGTTGGGCTGATGACTGGAGATGTCACGCTTTCGCCTAATGCGAGTTGTTTGGTTATGACTACTGAGATTTTGAGGGGAATGCTTTACAGAGGCTCGGAGGTTTTGAAGGAAGTGGCTTGGGTTATATTTGATGAGATTCATTATATGAAGGATAGAGAAAGAGGTGTGGTTTGGGAGGAGAGTATTATATTTTTACCTCCTGCTATTAAAATGGTGTTTTTGTCAGCAACTATGTCTAATGCGGCTGAATTTGCTGAATGGATTTGTAAATTGCATAAGCAGCCGTGTCATGTTGTTTACACTGATTTTAGACCAACTCCGCTTCAGCATTATGTGTTTCCTGTGGGAGGTGCTGGGTTGTATCTTGTTGTGGATGTTCACGAGCAGTTTAGGGAGGAAAATTTCATGAAATTGCAGGATAGTTTTGCAAATCAGAAGATGGATCCTAACAGAGGTGGAAAAGGTAAAGTTAGTGGGAGAATTGCTAAATCAGGGACTGCTTCCGGAGGTTCTGACATTTACAAAATTGTCAAGGTATGTATTTTATTTGCAATTTGTTGTTGAGATATGATTTTATCTTCTGTAGGGTTAAGTATTCATTTATTGCGCAAAATCAGGAATGTATGCATACAGAACAGCTTGCAAGATGCGAGTCATGACAACTTTGATGTTTCACTGATATAGACTTTCTGAATGTCTTAGTTTATTATTTATTTATTCTGGAGCAATATATACAACCGTATATATAATGGACTCTGTTTTCCAACTATTTATCTGAGTTGCACTATTGTATACGAGGAAATTGCTTGAGTACACTTGTATCCTCGAGGATAGTATCCGCTGCTTACAACTTGATATCCTACCCACTAGCTGGTGAATTTAACACAGCCTCATGTGAAGATCAATATTTATCATGTGTTATGGAATTTGTCACCATCCTCTCCTTTTTCTTCGTCAGAAGTATGACACTTGGTCTTCATTATTTCAGATGATTATGGAGAAGAAATTTCAACCTGTAATTATATTCAGCTTCAGTAGAAGAGAATGTGAACAACATGCGATGTCTATGACAAAACTTGATTTTAATACCAAGGAAGAAAAGGAGCTTGTGGATCAGGTTTTTAATAATGCTATTCTTTGCTTGAATGAGGAAGACAGGAATCTACCTGCTGTTGAGTTGATGTTGCCACTACTTCAACGAGGCATTGCAGTTCATCATTCTGGCCTTCTTCCCATAATTAAAGAATTAGTCGAGCTTCTGTTTCAAGAAGGCCTTGTAAAGGCCCTATTTGCAACTGAAACAGTGAGATGATTGTTCTGTCCTGACCAATAATCTTACAAATCATGTCCAATTTCACTTGTGTACTATGGCTACTATCTTATATCTATTTTTTTGGCAGTTTGCCATGGGTTTAAATATGCCTGCAAAAACAGTTGTCTTCACAGCTGTCAAAAAATGGGATGGTGATAGTCATCGAATAATCGGTTCTGGTGAGTATATCCAGGTGAGTTTAATTTGATCCATGCATTTGGTATTAAAGGTCCATTTTGTTTGGTCATCTTAAGTTTACACAATTCTTATGACAGATGAGTGGAAGAGCCGGGCGCCGTGGTAAGGATGCTAGTGGAATCTGCATCATAATGATTGATGAGCAGGTATGGCTGTCTATTTTGTTCTTATACATGACACGGCTTTGTTTTCTTAATTATAACCGTGTGAAAGAGGTTATGATTATGAGAACTTTCTTTTCCTTTATTTTCCGTATAAGGTTTCTCTTGATTAACATACCTTGTGTTTCCAAGGAATATCGATACAAATCACTTAAGACCTTTAAGATCGCTAATTGTTGATACTATATGTGCCAGATGGAAATGAATACACTTAGAGACATGGTTCTTGGCAAACCCGCTCCTCTGATGAGCACTTTCAGGTTAAGTTATTACTCAATATTAAACTTGATGAGTCGTGCTGAAGGTCAATTCACTGCTGAGCATGTGATCAAGAATTCATTTCACCAATTTCAGTATGAGAAGGTGTTTAGCTTGTTGAAATTTGTTTTCCTTATGTACTTGGCCTATTAGCTGTTTCTTGATTTGAAAATCCATATTTTTTATTGAAAATATGTTTATAGGCATTACCTGACATAGCGAAAAAAGTTTCTAAATTAGAAGAGGAAGCTGCAACTCTGGATGCCTCAGGAGAGGTAATATTTTTCAGTTGAAACTTTTAACTTCCTTGATTTGTATACAAGAACCTGATTTCTCTGGTACTGCAGGCTGCAGTTGCCGAGTATCATAAATTACGTCTTGATATAGCTGAAGTTGAGAAGAAGATGATGTTAGAAATAACAAGGCCTGAACGGGTTCTTTATTTTCTAACTCTGGTAGGCTGGTAAGTTATATCCTCTTCAATGACTTGTTGACCTTTGAAACTATTCCTAAACCATTATTTCACCACCAGTAGCCTCGCTTATTATTTCCTGTTTAGCTGATTGATTCTTTCTGCTTTTGTATGGTGCAACCATATTTAATTCGTAATCACTGGTGATAGCGTGAGTTCGTTATTTTTCAGATTAAGGTCCGGGAAGGTGGAACAGATTGGGGCTGGGGCGTAGTAGTTAACGTTATCAGAAAACCATCCACTGGGTCTGGCCCATTGCCATCAGGCTCATCCTCGTCGCGTGGTGGTTATATAGTTGATACACTGCTTCATTGTTCTGTTAGTTCCAATGACAATGGTGTACGTTCAAGACCATCCCCACCCCTGCCTGGTGAAAAAGGTGAAATGCACGTGGTGAGTTATTGAATACACATCATTTAGAGAGAAATATGTAGCTGAAAATATGATTTCGCAGTTTTTATGAGAAATTGGTTCGACTTTGGTGATGCAGGTCCCTGTTCAGTTACCCCTCATATCTGCTCTTAGTAAGCTCAGAATAGCTATCCCCCCTGACCTGCGTCCTCCAGAAGCTAGACAGAGTATATTGCTTGCGTTGCAAGAGTTGCAATCTAGGTTTCCTCAGGGAATCCCGAAGCTCAATCCAGTGAAGGTTAAACCAAAATATGCTATACATATCATACGTTCAAGTTTCAGAATATGGGGCAACACAAGAATTAGCAAAGTAGACTATTCCTATTTCTGAGGGTTTTGTTGTCTCTTACCCAGATTGGACCTGATTTTGTAGTTCAGTGGTTTAAAAGAGATTCAGAGTTATCACGTCTTACATTTAACATACATGTGGACTTAATGAGTCAAAAACAGATTTATCACGAAATGCATTAATATGCTAATTCATGATGCTCATTTGGATTGGCAGGATATGGGTATCGAAGATCCAGAGTTTGTTGAATTAATGAGTCAAATTGAGGAACTTGAGAATAAGTTATTGGCACATCCGGTGCACAAGGTGTGTATTTGTTATCATTGTCTTTTCATTCTTTCTCGTGCTTTGTTTAACATAGCAACTGCGCAAGCAGATATCACAACATGTAGATTATTTTTATCTTCAACTTTTTTCGTTGTTAACCTTGCTCATTTCACAGGCTGAAGATGAACATCAAGTCAAGTGCTATCAGAGGAAAGCAGATGTGAACCATGAAATTCAGCAGCTGAAATCCAAGTTCCGAGATTCACAGGTAGGTGTGCGGTACTGGTCAAGTCAAAGTTTTAATTAGTTATCATCAAAGATGACATGTAATTAAAATAAGACGACTGGTGAATTTTAGCACTCATTGCTGTTTTTGAATGTAACGTACTGTTATATCAATTTCAAGTTATTCGTAAATTTTACAATCCTAATCAAATCATTATATTTCTTTTACCTAAAAATATGTTGACATTGATTAGTGTTTGCTCTATATTACTCGCAGATAAGTTTCCATAGCAACTGCTTACTCTCTCTAAAACTTTTCTATCTCCGTCATTCTTATATGCCAAATTATGTACAATCCCTTTCAACTATTTTTGCAGCTTCAAAAATTTCGAGATGAGCTCAGAAACCGTTCTAGGGTACTGAAGAAGCTTGGTCATATTGATGCAGATGGTGTTGTGCAATTGAAAGGACGCGCTGCTTGCTTGATAGACACGGGAGATGAACTCCTTGTTACGGAGCTGATGTTCAATGGTGAGCTTACTTGGCTGTATTTTTTTATACATAGAAGATTCCGGTTCAAATATGGGAAGTTGCGGTAGGTAGGAGTTTCTTGCTGGTTTGTAGGATTGGTGTCCATGTCAAATGACATCTCACATAGTTTGCTTAAGCTGTTTGAAATAATGAATTGCGCAGTCGTGCATTTGAGAGTATGTTTAAGAACTATTAATGTTAGAAAGTAAGTATCATGGGGCAGTCAAGCGCCACACAATTATCTTTTGTATGAATTCTCAGGCACATTCAATGATCTGGATCATCATCAAATTGCTGCTCTTACAAGTTGTTTTATTCCAAGTGACAAATCAAATGAGCAAGTACAGCTGAGAACTGAACTCGCAAAGCCATTGCAGCAATTAAAAGAAAGTGCAAGAAGAATAGCTGAGGTTGTGATCTTCACATTGCTTATCAGTTATGCTAAATTCATTTGATGTGTCAGAGTCAGACTATGATTAAAAAACTTTGTAACGGCAATACGGTTGCAGATTCAACATGAATGCAAATTGGAAATTAACGTGGAAGAGTATGTTGAATCGACAGTGAGACCACATTTGATGGATGTAATATACTCTTGGTCAAAGGTATTGCAATATTAGGGAAATTAATCCTGCAGTCACTATTATACGATCACTGTTGAATCCTTAATATTTGAAATGTAGGGATCGTCATTTGCTGATGTTACTCAAATGACGGATATATTTGAGGGTAGCATAATCCGAAGTGCAAGAAGATTAGATGAGTTTCTGAACCAGGTACTCTATGTTTCAAATATTTATACAGCCTTGAAAAAGTTACGTAATATTAGTCCTTTTTCCTAAGACACAGATGTCATTTTTTCTGTTTAATGTCAGCTACGTGCCGCTGCTAATGCTGTTGGTGATGTCACTTTAGAGAACAAGTTTGCAGCAGCAAGTGAAAGCCTTCGTCGCGGCATTATGTTCGCCAATTCCTTGTATCTGTAGCCCAGATATCATGATTCCTGAGTTCTAGTCTAGCATTAAGCTTTAGATAAAGCCCCTTGTAGTTGTGACATTTTCAATTGTCCTTATATATTTCATTCACAGTTATCTACTCGTATGATTCAATTTTCTGATCGTCTTTTTATTTAGGAAATTACTAAATTTTAATTGAAAGGTTAAAAATTTGGAAATTTTAAAAACCATTCAACTTTTATAACCCAGATCTTCATGTTATAAAACCAATATAAAGTTTGAAAAAATTAACAAACTAATATTTAAAATTCTAATGATTATACTTCATCCCTTACTTTTGTTTGTCATGCGAAGTATAAAATTCACGATTTTTAAGAAATTAAAAAGTAGATATTGAAAGGAATTCTATTTAAAAATTAGCTTAAAAGTAAAATGTGTTGTGGGTGATTGAAACATTGATCTTTATCAGTAATTAGATTAAAATAGTTCATTAGGAGTTAGCTTAGTTGGCAAGAGCTGATATTATAATCGTCAATCATTGGAATCAATTTGAGTTTGATTCCTAATGGAGACAGGGTAGGAGTTCTGCGGGGTAGATTAGAAGGATTAATAAATTACATGAGTATGGGTATGGTCCATACCATAACTAATGACATGTGTAATATAGTGGAGATTTAAATGTCCTAACACGACAAACAAAATTTGTAAATCTAGGAGACCTAGAGTCGAATCCCTAGAGATGAGTTAGAATTGATCAACTAGTTTTTACTACTTAAGAGTTGCCTAACGTAAAAGGTTGGAGGAATTGGTAAGAGATTGTAATATTTTTGGAAGATTAAAATGCAAACTAAAGAGATTAAGGATCTATGGTCCCTAGGCTTTAGCATATAAGGAGATGACAATCAATCATGCAAAATTTAATGAATAGAATTTGATTAGACTAGTTTATTTATGAACATTAATCCTAAGTTCAACTTTCATTCCATCCTTGGGACTAAGAGGTTCATCTAATTGGAGGCCTCAATCTTTCAATCTATTGGCACTCCCTTAGGTAATGGACTCTTCCTCAATCTTTCAATCTATTGGAAGAGTTAACATCACCTAGATCAAGTAAACTAGTCATCTAACTCAATCCTACACTTTCATGTCAAGATCAAAG
Organism: Sedum album; assembly: GCA_006409495.1. Taxonomy (NCBI): domain Eukaryota; kingdom Viridiplantae; phylum Streptophyta; class Magnoliopsida; order Saxifragales; family Crassulaceae; genus Sedum; species Sedum album. The sequence continues at coordinate 38,251 of QZGG01000501.1, forward strand.
TAGATTATTCATGCAAGGCTATCTAATCAACTTAATATCAACTTTCATTGCATATATCATTGATTAGGTTCAATTAATTACACTTAAGCATTTTAACAAACACTTAATGTGCAACATTTAATAGATGTAGCCAATGCACAAAATTCATATCAAAATTCATTGCATAACAAATTAATCATCATCCAAATACATGCATGTAACCTAGGGATCCATAGGATCCCTAACCAATCACTACTCACTACTCATACTAACTAAGAAGGAAACAACAATTGAAATGTATGAAAACATGAAATTAATTGCAAACTAGAGTAGTATGGGAGATGTTGATGCTTGATCTTCACTCCAAAGTCTTCAATTCCACACAAAAGCTCTTGATCTTCAAAAATCGAATTTCTAGGGTTTGGAGTCGAGTTCCGAAGTCAAGGCCCCGAGTTTGAAATGATCAAAAAGTTTATATAGTCGGAGTCCTCTCCCTAGCAAAAATTTCCTCGGCCGAGCAAGATAATTGGGGGAAAATCTGCTCGGCCGAGGTAAATCTCCTCTGCCCGAGCAGCTTTGAATGTGGCGTGGTGAAGTTCCTCGGCAGGGTTGATTTTGGTCAGCCCGAGCAGAATTCTCCTCGGCCGAGGAAAACTATCTGAGCAATCCTTGTATCAATCCTTGTTGACTCCTGGGCCGAGCAGAATTATTCTCGGCCGAGTAGAATTCCTTTTGGTCTCCTCAAGTGTAGTCCCCTGTTCTGCTCGGCCGAGCACATTCTTCATGGGCATTTCTGCTCGCCGAGGTGATCTCTGATCATTTTGGCTCAGATTCCTCGGTTTACTTGATCTGCTCGCCACCTTCTGGAACTTGCTCGGTTAGGCTTGAGGTTTGCTCGGGAGAGTAGAATCTCCTCTTGGGTGTACTTGACTTGAATTTTCATGCATTTTGCTCCATCTTGTGCTTTGTACTCTATTTACTAAAGTTTGAATAAAATCTACATAAAATACAAAAGAGTATCAAATTCTTCACAAAATAATCGAAAACTAGCAAGAATCAAGCATAAGAAGTGTACAAATACTTGCGAATTTGCACACTTATCAAACACCCCACACTTAATTCTTGTTCGTCCCGAACAAGTTTGCATGAATAGAGCAAATGATGCAAGATAGGACTCATGAGTATTTTAAAGATCAATCAATGTATATGAGAGTGAAAATCAAGCACCAAGAGAAAGTTAACAATCTAAGAAATTGAATGCAATCTATAAACTACTCCTAACTCACTTTCGTAGGCAACACGGATGCATTTAGCGTATGCATTAAGCCTTTAAACCTCTAGGCTGCCCTAGTGGACGAGTTGTAGTCTCGTGAGAGTTTTCCAAGAGGGAGTACTCACAAATCTCGTTCACAATCAAGCATAAGTAGTGTACAAATACTTACGAATTTGCACACTTATCAACTAATTTAGTAAAATATCGAAATTAAAAAATCGAGAAATAATACACAATTCCAATCTTATGACACTCTATCAACACGAAGCTCTTCCCCTTATTAATTTGATTCAATGCGATGATTGCATAGTTGAGTTCTATTCAAAAGAAAGCTCTCATAAACCAAACATTATAAAATAAAATATTTTCTTCATTTATGTGCATGTACAATGTTATTTTATTCTAGATCGATTCTTCAAGATTCCCTTGAAGTGGAAAGTGTCATGTTTTATATGATTTCCGAAGTGGAATCAAATACACGTAACACCGAAGTCTAATTTACTACATTATTGTCTTTTTTACTCATTGTGTAACTCAAGGAAAGTATCCAAAATCACCTCTTAAGATTCTTCACAATCATTGAAAGTATCCACAATCACTTCGTAAGGAATGATGGTGATGATTCGAATTATATTTTCATTTTGCGCATAATAATGAGTATAACGTTCTACAAAAAATGATTTCATTCCAGCAAAGTAAACACAAATTAACAAGTTAGTCATCAATCCACTAGGAAACCATATACAATGTTCAATTGATCATTTATAAGTTTCATTTATTAATTGATTAATTGCTTAATGTTCAATTAATTAATAGTTAATTTTATGGTATGTTTTTTAATTTTATCGTGAATATTTCTTTCACATTATAAAATGCTTTTTAAAATTTAATACTTTTTTGATAATAGACTTTACCAAAACTTCATATAAAAATTGTTTGGAAAACAAAATTTAAATCAGGATCCATTTTGCACTCATATTTGTTGCTGAAAAGTGGACTGGAATAGTGAAATATTAATAATTCAACAAACAACCGTTTTATGGATATGTGCCTGTTTTCACTACCTTTTATTCAAACTCAAGGTTTATTATAGTGTGTAAGGAGTAACAACCTAGCAGTCGGCCATTTTGGATTGTAGTGTTGGTAAGTAGAATTGTAGGTTGTGCATCTAAAGACATGATTCTAGGTTGCATTACGCTGTCAGCGAAAAATATTAATCAACTTATAGTAACAAAATTAATATACAAAAACCCAAAACTGCAACTAATCCTTTATCGTTGACATGTATATTTGTAACATTACTCAGCAAAGTTGGAGCCACCAGGAGCTGGATTTCTGGTACATGTTCAGTTCAGTCATTCCAATCCTCATACAAAGTACTTGATGCTGGAAGAACCCACATAATACCCAATCTGTACCTGTTGCCACTTGCAGTTGGGATTTGCTTTTGTTCGATTTTCAGCAGCATAGTGCAGTTTCCCATTATGAATAACCTTAAATTTGCATGTAAAGCTTCACGCTGCCAAAGCTACAGGTTCATCCGGATGTCAGGAAGTGGCAGACTCGCGTCTTGAATGATTACCAAAATCCTTGATCATGCTCTTGTTCATCGTCTCTAAAGAAGCTCCTCTACTACCAAGACGCTTATAGAAAGTGATGAAGCTGCTGTCAGTGCTGAGTCTTTCAGAGTGAATAAAAGAAAAATCAACTTCTTCTGCTTGAGTAATGCTTGAAATCCTGCTTATGGATGCAGAGTTTAGTGCTGAGGCTGATGGAGAGACTGGAACAGATGCTTCCGCAGACCTGTGAAAATTCATTGACTTATTTTTTCAGACTTGTCATATATTATGAACAATACATAATATGGCTTAAGGGTTGACATACTAAAGATGCAAACGTACGAAATCTTACCACTCTTGGTCAGGTGCAACATGTTCAGAGGAGTTTCTTCCACAACTACACGACGAATAGCAAGGCGAAAAGGACAGGCTGCATGATTGGAGTTTCTGACCACTCCATTATAAATCCCGTACATATTGCAAAAAATCGGTGTAGTATTTTCTAAAATAGTCAGAACATCTGGACCTCTGAAAATCCTGCTGATGGTAACGACATAGCAAAGCTCCATGAGATACAATTTTACTTCTTGAATGTATTGTAATAATGTTTCAAAAAATTATCGTTTTATATACCTTGTAGCCCAATGCCTCACAACTCCACCGAGAACAAGAGTCTCGACACCGTAAAAAGAAACAAACTCCCTCAACGCTTCAGCGACATTTGTGTGTTGGAGAACAACAGGCTCACATTCCACCTATTTCAAACAAGTAGAGGAACCTTAACAATGTGACTCCATGTTTCCGTTCACAAAAAGAACTGTAAATTGTAAAATATTGTTTTGTAAACACAGTCCATGCCTCGAAGAAGTAACAATTGGAAACAATACCTGTCTCATCAAGCAAAAACATACATACGGATTCAATACATCCATCACCCTCTCATCCAGTTCTCTCCTGATCTCCATCTCATTGTTTCCATCTACACGGAAAAAGAAAAAATCATTATAACTTGAATACCTTTAAATGAATATGAAACTGAAACCAAAAACAGGTAATGTTTACAAGGAGGAAGAGCAGGCGAAGCTGTAGGATCATCAACGTGCACGAGCATAACGACTTGCCCTTGATCTAAAACATGATCAACAGCCCATCTCAGCGCGTCGCGACTACTCTTACTGCATTTATCAACAGCCACCGCCACCACCATTTCTGATCGCCCTCTACTCCTCACCACATCAACATTCTCCACATCAACCTCTGCCATTTTCCTCAATTTTCAACAAACCCCAATTTCAAACCCAATCAATCACATCTATCGATCGCAAACAGCTCGAATTGAAATCGTATGAAGTGGGTGATGCATGGATGATTTAAATGGAAATGAAAAGAGGGCTGAGGCAGTTGAAAAGGATCCAACCGTACCTTCGTAACGGTCGAGCTCAGCATCATCAGAATTCAGAAGCAACGACAACATCGTCATTCTTGTTCTGATTCTGTTGGAGTTGGACACAGCCTTACAGTTGTTGTTCTCTGATGTGGATTTTTCAATTGAGCGGCTTTAGTTTTAATTTCCAGATTGTAACTGATAAGGATATCGGTTGGATTATGGGATGATAAAACTGTCGGATAAGTTGACTTTGGTCAAACGAGGAAATGTGATTATGATATGATATAATATTATCTGTAATTGTTGGATAAATGGTTCGATGCAGATTACATCATCTAAAAATATCCTAATGTATTTCAATTTAATTGCATTTTAATGGAAAATAATCAAAAATATTACATTTGAGTTATGATATTTTGTGTTTGTAAAGTTTCAAAAATGTCATCTTTTTAATATTTTGCTGTTTCAATCAGTGGGATCCCCTTACAGTTAAAATTACGTGACATTTGAATCGTATCGCGTGACACGCATTACACCTTCACCATCCACATTAAGAACTCTACAGGATTTTTTGGTAAATTTTACAACACTAAATTCATCACGGATCTCACTTATATTGACGATATTTTCTTGTAGTCCCTTAACAAATGGAACAGTTGTCAAATTGGGCACTCCAGGTAGTTACAGAGCACATGTTCCAACAACTCTTCCCTTTCCACCACCTCCCATCCAGTGGAGTCATATGTTTAAGAAAAATTGAGTTGTCTGTCATATGAGCTGAATAACCGCTATCAAAGTACCACATATCTTTGTTCATTTTTATAATGAAAAAGCAACAAGGCATACCTCTTTCTTATATAACTTTGTTCTTGTTATGAATTGTATGACCTAGCCTAGCCGTGAAATAAAGTTTTTATACCAGTTGCATGGTATTTAATTGGATTGTCATAGTAGCAAAGCCTAACGGAGGAACTATTGTGTTGATTTGAATAGGTAATTATTACATCTTCTTGAGACTCTAGCGGGTAATTGAAGATAGAACTAACATTAGGTAAAATTCGTAACGGGACCATCTAATTAGAACAATTATGATTTAATGTATTGCTGTTTGCAACGAGATTTCCTGAACTGTTTTTCTCATTTATTAGTAAGATCCTTTTAGTTCTTAGCACCCCCGTTTTAGGACTAATAGTACAAACTCTAGGACTATATTACTTTCCCTTAGGTTCGACCCTACTTATTGCTATACTAGTATTCAATATGATTATACATAAAGATTTGCAACGTAAACGACGCGCTGTCATACATCTCATTTTCGAACTAAAGTCAAAAGTTAGGTGACAGTGGAGATTCTCTTTTAATAGTTTGTTGCATGAGAGATCACTGGTAGTAGTTGAGTCCTCACTTGATTCTCTTTTAATTAGTATCTTGCTTGAAAACATTAGTAGACTACGTTCTCTTTTAAATTTTGGATCTTGTTCAGACTTGTTTACTTTCAAATCTTTCGGATGTGTTCAGATCTTCTCGGATATGTTCGCATGTATTCGAATCTGTTATTTGTTATGTGATTATTTTTTCTTAATTATTTTGATTAGGCCCGTTTTGGCCCAATAAATTCGGGCTTCTCATTGTCTTGGCCCAAATATTTGCTATATATGACTATTAGGATTAGACTTGATATAAAATGTTTGGACCCGGCCTGAAGGACAACACTAATTCAACAATTATAAATATTTACTTACACTAATCCTTTTTAGGGTTGGAAAATATCTTGTCATCTTACGTCCGTCTATCTATTTCTACCTTTTAGTTCAGTTCTGCCGGTGGATGTGTGCCACCAAACACTAAGTCATTTTCATGACTTTAAAACATATCGGCATTGATGTTGCATTAAGTCGATGTTGCATAAGATTTTTGCAACTTGCTGCACATGGTGCATTACTGGCGTGTTGTCTTAGCTCACTTGTGCAGGCGTGTTGTCTTAGCTCACTTGTGCAATCAGATGCAAATAAAATGTTTTGACTTTTCAATGCTACTTGGACATAATTTGTACAAGTGGACATAATGATTGATGAAGAGTATTATTATATTACTCTTAATGCAACATACGTATTCTTGGTATGTTGCAAAACTCTATTAACCTTATGTGAAACAATGAGGAGTGCAAATGAAGAAAATGTGACAAAAATAAAAAAATTGGGTAAGAGCTTTATTGAATAAAAATGAGGAAGTGAAAATTACGAGAAAATATGACATGAATAAGAAAATTGAGTAAGAGGAAAATTTTCATTGAATAAAAATGGGAGTGAAAATGAAGGGGAGATGAGGAGGGAAATTAAGGAGGGAATTGATAATGAATAATATGAGAAGAGTGAGAAAATAAAAGTGAATGAAAAATGAAGAGGGTTTAGGGTTTAAGTTTAGGATTTAGATTTATCATCTAAAATGATCATTATTTGATTATAAATTGTATAAACGCATATTCATTTATCAAGTCTATAAAATTATGATCTAATGCAATTTACAACTATACACATGTATTTAAAGACACATGCACATTTAAATTAGCTCTATTCAAATGAGAGAGGATCTCATGTTGATTGAATAAGATATTGAACTGCTACATCCAATCTGAAAATAATCTCATATTGATTTGATATAATCACATGAAGCTATGAATATGATATGATTATTCAAATACATCATACTCTATTGAATGTCAGTTATCAGTGAACATCCAAGTTCGTTGTTTTGGACATTTCAATTGAAAATCACAATAAGCATGACCTCTATATATATGTATGATTACTCAAACGTTATATCCGTCTGTTATCTGATTACTTATACTTTTGATTTATTTGTATTATGATCATGCATATTTTAGTTGTCTTTGATATTTGAGACGGAGGGACATCATCTTAACCGTTGATTTCTATTAATCTAACGGTTGATATTAATAACTGCCTCTCTCAACCACCCCTGTATTTTTGACGTCACGTCGTTGTATACCGCAAATTTATATTTGTAATTCCTCACAAGCTAGTTATATGACAAGTAAGGGTCGAACCCAAGAGAAAGCAATTTGTATTCAAGTTCTCTAATGCAACTATTGAGATTAGTGTTTATGGTTGACAATGATATTATAAAAACTCAGTTCGGGGATTCAACTACACTACAATTCGTGATATCATGTAATTCTACCTTGTTCTTAAGATCACACTCCGCTAAGAATGCCATCTACTGTTTTCTCGCTAAAGACAAACATATATTATTCCATTTAAGTTCTAATCAACTATCCACCGCTAGGTTTAAGTCAATAAAATCACTCAACTCACATCAATTAGGCACCGCTATGCTATACTAATGTGATGAAATTCAAGTATAAACAGGATACAATCAAGTTACTGCTAAGTACACAAGACTTCACCAACAATATCATACATGGAATAATGAACAAGGCAAACTTAATGAAATACTTCATGCATTAGTCATAATCGAATCCCAAACCGAAATGAATTTAGTTACACATGGAATTCATAACTACAAAAATAAAGTAATGAATGGAGTAAGAATTTGTCACTGAGTATGATGATGATCTTCTCTTCAAAATCCTGCAGCCACACCACTTGGAGATGAGCCCTTGTGTGAAGAATAATGCTTAAGAAAATGATGGAATGGTGTGTAGAATTTTGTGTAGATTAGCCCCACTTTTCATAGCAATTCATCCCCTTTTATACCCAACTTCTCCCTGAGTTAATGAGCCATCGAAATTTGAAAGGTTTTGGCCATAATTGGCCAAATTTGTTGAGTTCTTTGAAGCTCATAAATGCTGCCTCGAGCCTCTCCAAGCGCACGTCTCTTGCTTTCTCCAAGCGTACGCTTCTTCTATTTCCTCAAGCGTACGCTTACGCTTGGGGAAATCTCTCGTACCAATTTTTGATGCTCCAAGCGGAGGCTCTTGTCTTTTCCAAGCTCACGTCTCTTGAATTTGTAATAAATCCTTGAACGTGCGCCTGGAAATTCCAGGGGCGTAAGCTTGGTGTCCAACGGCTACTTTTTGGGCAGGGTTTTGTGCACTTTTAAGTTTCTTTCCTGAAATTTAAACAATACTAAAAGTGACACATTTAACACAGGAAAGAGACGTAAAATAATGGGTTTAGATGATTTTTAACTCACATAATTGTGTGTTATCAATTTTGCAAATTCAACCGTCGTCCTAATAAAAACCTAACTTTAATTTCAATCGTTAACTTAGCCAAGAGAGGGTGTGATGTTCAACAACAGTGCAGGATATGCGGGTTTGGGAGGGAAACTGGTATACATGTGGTTTGTGAATGTTGGAGGGCGAGAGCCTTCTGGGATACGGTGGGAATTCATAGACATGGAGTGCAAGTGGCAGATGGTCGGGCAACGGACTGGCTGTTCTTTTGCTTTAAGGAGTGTGATAGGCAGGAGTTTCGTAAGATAATGATTGGGGTCTGGATCTTGTGGGGAGCGAGGAATGCAGTAACCCATGATCAAAAGATGTGGTCTTTGGAGAAGATGGCTGGGAAAATGAAGATGTTGATTTTCCAGTGTGATGAATATCTGGGGAGGAAACTTGTAGTGAGGAACCCTAATATGTTGTTTCTTGAATCTGATAGAAATCGGAAGTGTGTTTTTTGTGAGGCAGGCTATGTTGCAACGGCAGGTGTAATGGGATGGTGTGTGCGTGCGTGCTCTTTGGTTTGTTTCTGTTTTGTTGGTCTGTTGCGCGGGTGTTAGTGTTGTTTCGGTTTATCAAAAAAATCTCAACCGTTAGATCTACTCAAATCAGCGATTGAAATGATGTCCGTCCGTCTCACAAAAATTATATATCTCTCTAGAACTTAACCCTTCATGATCATATATTATAAATTATAAACCCCTTAAACTCTAGGGTTGGGGTATAGAGTTCGGAGTTATGTATAGGGTTTGGGGTAAAGAGTTTATGGTTGTGTAGTATATGCATGCTCATATACCCTTACCCTTAGCCTTAAGATTTGGGATATACGGCTGTGTAGTATACCGTATACGCATTAAAAAAAAGTAGGATAAATCAAATTTGGTCCATTTGCATTTAGCATCTTATTAAAATCTAATCATTTTATTTGATAATTCAACTTTGTACATCCTTGTGTAAAAGATTCTTAATCTAAAAAATTATATTACTTAAATTCTGTGATTAAATGCATATCCAATTATTCGAAAGCTGTTGTATTCTCAGTTTAGATGGTTTTGTTTGTTTATATGTTAGTTTGAGGTATTATCTATTTATAGTCGTACGCAGTTTCTTGTTCCATGTTTAAAACATTTCTGATTCTGAAACAACTTTGAGAGGGAGAGAGAGCAGGGGTTGAAGAGGGATTTGAGGATCCATTTCATTTCATGGGATGCTTCGGTTGTCGTTGTTGGAAATCAAATAGGAGATCACTCCGGGAATCATCTCAAAGGCACATTGTTCGCACCCATAATGTCTCCGAAGATCAGAATCAAGGTATGGAATCAATCCTTACATCTCTCCGCGCAGTTTCGTATGTTTAAATGTTTTTGTTTTTATTATGTTTTTCTTTTTGTTCTTCATTGTTGAATCAGAAGTGACAGAGAGCTCTGAAAAAGAGGATGATGATGATGTTAAAAAAGTGCTGACTTTTAGCTACCGTGAGCTAGCCGCAGCCAGTAGTAATTTCGATCAAAAATGCTTCTTGGGAGAGGGAGGTTTTGGCAAGGTGCACAAGGGATTTTTGGAGAACACAAATCAAGTAAGTGAAATTACAACTTATCATTTGTGAAATTTGCTAAGTGTATCACTTTTAACAAGACCGGAAATTCCTTGAGGTGTTGCAGTATGTGGCTATCAAGCAACTTGATCGCAATGGGTGTCAAGGAGCAAGGGAATTCATTGTGGAAGTGCTGACATTGAGTTTGGCTGATCATCCTAATCTTGTCAAATTGATTGGATATTGCGCCGAAAGGAGCCATAGACTATTGGTCTATGAGTACATGCCTTTAGGATCTCTGGAGAACCATTTACATGGTATGTATTCGTGAACTGATAGAAGTTGTTTTGTTCTTGGCTGATGAACATATTTTGGAACAACGAGCATGCCCGAATGAATTTTGTGATATTCTGCTGTATGTTTGCAGATCTTCGACCTGGTAGTAAAGGATTGGACTGGGCAACAAGACTTAAAATAGCTGCTGGGTCTGCAAGGGGATTGGAATATCTGCATAACAAAATGAAACCTCCCGTTATATATCGTGATTTAAAATGTTCCAACATTCTACTAGACCATGGGTATCATCCCAAGTTATCGGATTTTGGACTAGCGAAAGTAGGTCCTTTGGGTGATAAAACACACGTCTCGACGAGGGTAATGGGGACGTACGGATATTGTGCACCAGAATATGCCAAGACTGGTCAGCTGACATTTAAATCTGACATCTACAGTTTTGGTGTAGTTCTTCTGGAGATATTTACGGGCAGGAAGGCGATCGATTTAGAAAAACCTTACAGGGAGCAGAACTTAGTTGGTTGGGTGAGTGAGTTGTTTTCAATCAGTTAAGTATGAAAATGTTAATGATCAAAATACTCATTCACAGCTAACTGACGATTATATATTTATGTTGTATTGGCAGGCGCGGCCATTGTTCAAATCTCGAAAGAACTTTGTAGCTATGGCAGACCCTTTGCTTGAAGGTAGATTCCCGACGAAAGTCTATTCAGTTCTTTACATAGCTGCTCAGTGCATTCAGGAGAAACCAAATATGCGTCCTTCGATTCTAGATATCATGAAAGCCTTGGATTCCTTGCTACCAGAGCCTAAAAGACTCTCAAAATAGCCTCTGAAGAAGGACAGTGTACCCACATTGTTCTCCCAAATATCATTTGTTGTGATAGACAGAAAAGGCCATGTCCCTGAGCAACATTTTTTCCGACACATTTCCTGACTTGACTGATGGGAGCCCTTGAATGCCATCTCATTCTCATCTGCACAATATTTATTTTCTAGTTTGGGATTGGGCTGCTCTCTTTCTCCTCCATTAATGACCGTAAAAATATAAAGATGATCATGTTCAAACAATGTATAAAGCATGCCTGATAAAATCGTTCCAGTAGCTCCGACCTCCGGTTTTATTTGTTTCTTGTTTGCTGCTGTTTGTTCTTCTGTTATTAGATACTGAAGTTTGTTTGTCTCGACGAGCTGATAGTTTAGCTTCGACTTTGTATTGTGATTGGGATAATCGATGTGGATGTTAGTTTTGACGAGATGATGGTTTAGCTTGGCTGCAGAATCATTTCTTTTTGCTGCTTCACTGCCTCTGTTCCAGAAAAGTTTGCTGTTTGGAATGTGCTTTACTTGCTTCTTAGATTGCTACTTAGATTGGTTTAGCATGCCTGACAACGCTTGGTATACGCCATTGTACTGATGTTTACCACACTTAGAAAAATATATAGGATAAATCTTTTATACGGTGTTAGATGATCCCAATAAAACAAAAGATGGGCGTAAAGCAAGGTTAGGTTTATAACATATGAATATACGTAAGGAGTTATGGTTGTTACCTGATGGAAAACAAAAAACAAGATACATATTGACAAAAGGATGAAGTTCTTCGACTTTGTGAATTGGCAATCAGCTTAAATTTTCCAGATGGGTACGTTTCTAATATAGCACAGTGTAGAAAAGCGGAGCAAAGTAAATTCTAAGGTATGGAATCACATGATTGTCATAAATTCATCCAAAAACTTTTGCAATGTAGTGGATAACCATACCGTCCCATCAAAGTTTTTCCTTATCTATCCTCTTTAGAATTAATCTATAAGGATTTGGAAAAGTTGGAAGTAGATATAGTATGACTTTTGCGTAAGCTTGAAACTATTTTCTACCTAGTCTTTTGACTCGATGGAGCATTTAGCATTACACTTGCTAAACGCTATTTAATCCATAAAAATAAAATTGCATGCTCAGATAGCTACTTAATATGTAGAAAGTTTAATCATATGAAAATAAATTAGTTCGCTGATTTTATTAAAATAAATATATTTATGTTTTAATATTATTTTCACTATTTTATTTTTATATGTGAGTAAAGCATAGTGGATCCGGTAGCTATAAGAAACATGACAAGTTTCAATCGTGCACATTGGCCTGCAGAGTGTTTTACTTATCGCAAAGCCATTATAAAAACTCAAGGAAAGTTTAAGAGGACTGTTTTGAAGGAGTTTAGAGTAAGTGTTTTATGTTTTTTGTTGAATAATTCATTGAACATATTATTTATGATTACTTTCATTTTGTTAAGCAGAGATATTACTTATCGCAAAGCCATTATATTACTTTCATATATTCTTGAGAACTCGGAGATGGTATCATTAAGGTTGAATCCTTTGCTTTCTCATAAGTCAAGTTTAGGTAGACATCAAGAATATTTGCCTGTTAATAAAATCAATGCTAACATTTTCACAAACACTTGTAAGGGCACAGTTTCACATGATCATTTATGTTAAAATCTGAATTTTCGGACTTAAGATGACATTGTATCTCTTATCAAAAACCTTGTCCAACTATAAAAATTAGAATGTAAACTTAAATGCGAGCTAAATGGTATCAAAGAGTTGTTTTCTTCAATAATATGCGTTGAAATTTATCCACTACAAAGGCTAATATCTCCTTCACAACAAGTATTTGAATGTCTTCCACATTTGGGCATAGGACCTCTTCAATGGGTAGGACTGACTAATTAGACAAAGGCTGGCTATCCTTCTCTTGATTAATACGCATCGTGTTAAAGTGAGTTTTGAAGCATCATATCCGCTATCTTTCGCTCTATTCAGTCAACTTCTTGAAACCAAATCTCACATTTTTTTATTTTGATTTTAGGGTTGGTGTTTTAGGGTTTCCACTAGTGCAAAATGATTCCTCAAATCCATAAAAAATCTTTCCAATTAACTCTTCGCCAACTTTGTAGTGCCTGAAATCCCCATCTTGATACTGTTGCAAAGTTTCCCCTAATAAAAAGACCTCGATCCAGAACTATGTCAAGACTGTAGAAAAAGATATCAATGTGATATATCCACCAACATATACATCACATATATAGGGAGTCTCATTCCGTAAGAGAAAATTTCTGAATTGATAGTTTGGGTGTGACAAAATTGTTAATCGTTAAAACTCTCAATAAAGAAGTACCAATAATACAAACCGGTATGAGATGAAGAGAGAAATGATAGATTAGGAGTAGGAGAACATTAAGGAAGAAAAGAAACAGGAGGATATAGGATTTGCAAGAAGAGGAGATCAGGAAGAAGAGGAAGATGGAAATCAATTAATTCATTTCTTAATTCCAAAAGAGTTACGTTGTGACTATTTATACTAAGTTTAATTAAAATACTTGTAGAACTCTGCCCTCAATCGGAAACAACTCAAAATAACAACTTGCAGGAAATCTAGCTCAAACTCAGATATGCACACAAGGATTTTACCCTGGTTTTCTAGCCACTCTCTGGTGGCTAGACTAATCCAGCAACACGAGCTTTATTGATGATTGAAGGAGGAAGAGATTACAGCAAAATCCTAGCTACAAGCTTCAGCTGTTGCCCACACACTTCTCTCATCAGAGGCTACGACAGGAAGGTGCACACCTCTGCTACATCACAGTACAGACAGGCGCGCACACAAAATAAATTGTGCACTGTTTGAACTTTTAACTATTTGCACATTTGACCCGGAATGCTATGTAAATTACATACTCATCCTTGAGACAAAACAAACTAGTAAAAGTTAAACTTAGTAACTTTCTAGGTCTTCAAGCAATCTCTGTTTTGATCTTCTTCAACGAGATCGTGCTGGCATAAATACTCCACCTTGACTGCTTGATCTGCTCTTCTCTTATCATCAACCAACAACAAAGCTCAGCACACTCTTAGATCTCAATGTTTCTGAACAATGCCCAGAAGTTCTTGGCATTTTTCAAACCTTTTAACAGGAATTCTTTTAACTAGATTTTCCAAGATTAATATCTTAACCAACTTCACTTCCCCTGATTTTGTAACTCTTCTCACGAAATGCAGCCTCCCATTAATGTGTTTTGATCTCTCAGGAAATACTTGGTGCTTTGCTCCTTGACTGTCATAGAAAATATTGACATTTTCCTGCACAAGTCCTAGCTCAGTTACTTCACCTCTCATCCACAAAACTTCTTTAACTGCTTCAGTGATAGCCATATACTCAGCCTTTGCTGGTGATAAAGCCACAAGAGAGTGTAAACAAGCCTTCCAACTCACTGGAGTTCCAAACATTGTGAACACATAATCAGTTTAAGACTTTCTTGTGTCTAAACTTCTTGCAAAATCCGAGTCCACATTACCCATCACTAGTGCTCCACCTGCTTTAAAATTTCCAAACATCAAACCCCTCTCAAATGTACCAACCAAATATCTCATCACCCATTTCACAACAAATTAGTGTTGTTTACCGAGTTTAGCCATAAACCTACTCACTAAACTAACTGCATTTGCCAAGTAAGGTCTAGTACATACCATTGCATACACCAAGCACCCTATTATACTGGAATAAGGGACATCCTTCATATATTCAAATTCTTCTTCAGTAACATGAGCTTGATTTGCACTTAGTTTAAAATGGGGATTATTGCCGAAAACCACCTCTTATAGGGCGTAATTGTCGAAAACCACCCCTTATACATTTTATTGCCGAAAACCACCCTTTGTTCGTCTGACTTTTGTTGACCGACACATTTTAACGGAAAACGTTCAATTAGTGTTAAATCTCTGTTAGATGGATTAATTAGGCAGTAATTAGGTTAATTCAATTAATTAGGTTACGGCCTATAATGGGTGGTTTTCGGCAATTACGGCCTATAAGAGGTGGTTTTGGGCAATTTTCGACGGGTGGTTTAACCTAGTTGTTTGATGCACAATTATTTGCATATCGATTGAAATATATTACTATATTCTATATTAGACTCTTTGTGCAACAATTACTATATTAGACTCTTTGTGCTTTATATAAACGATAGATGGATATATATTATATATAGAGAGAGGTTGTATCATGTGGATCCTCTCAATTTGGTGAACTCGTGGATCCCATCTTGCATCCGTTGATTGCATTTTTTGGATGCATCAGATTGCACCACGTATGTGCATTTGTCATGTGCACATCACGTGTGCACATGACAAATGTACATGTGCAAGTCACATGCTTCATTAATGCGTTGGCACAATCTGGTGCGTCCAAAAAATGCAATCAACGGATGCAAGAAGGGATCCACGAGTCCACCAAATTGAGAAGATTCACATGATACAACCTCTATATATATATATATATATCCATCTATCGTATATATAAAGCACAAAGAGTCTCATTGAATTGGTCGATTAGATAGACAGATGGAGTAATACAAAAGTGTGAAATATTACATAAAATAAAAAAAGGGTCAGAGAATTTAGAGATACGGGTGGTTTTGGCAATTACGGCCTATAAGAGGTGGTTTTCAGCAATTATCCCTGTTGAGATTTGGAGTTGAATTAATTGAATTTTATTAACCTAATTAATTGAATTAACCTAATTAATTAACCTAATTAATGAACCTAATGCCTAATTAATCCATCTAACGGAGATTTAATACAAATTGAACGTTTTCCGTTAAAGTCAGACGTACAAAGAGGTGGTTTTCGGCAATAAATGTATAAGGGGTGGTTTTCGACAATTACGCCCTATAAGAGGTGGTTTTCGGCATTTGCTAATGGGGCGCTAACTGGCTTCACATTTTCAAAACCAAATCTAAGCAAAACCTTTTCAACTAACCAGATTAACACATAAATAATTTCCTATGATTTCTAAATCTGGTCATTTCCATCCCAAGAATTTTCTTAGCTGACCCAGATCCTGCATCTCAAAACACTCCAGGGCCAAAATAATTCTAATTGACCTATACTTCACAACAGGTGAATAAATCTCATTGAAATCTACACCCTCTAGTTGAGAAAAATCCATAGCCACTAGTCTTTCTTTCCATCTAGACTCATCAGATCCAAATATATTTTCCTTCTTAAATATCCATTTGCAACTTACTAGTTTCTTTTGATCAGGTTTGTCCCACAAGGGTCCATGTTTCATTTTTATTCAGAGAAGCCATTTCTTCCGTTATAGCCTGAATCCACTTGTCACTGTTTTTAGACTTAATTGCTTCTTTAAAGGATCATGGTTCATCTTCATCAATTTCTTTTGCCATATTGACTGCAAATGACCCGCATATCCTCAAAACCAAATATGATAGGATTTCTTTCTACACCAACTCTTCTTGTTCTCTCCTTGGCTAATTGGTATGAAGAGAGCCCTGCAATTCTTTGGTTTCTTGGAGTAGTTACCAATGCTTTCATCAGCTCTATCAATCTCATTTCTTGATAAACTTCAACACCATTTTCATTTTCTAAAGCTTCACTTTCAAGCTCCACCTCAACCTGAGATTTAACTCTAGGCTTTGAATAATCTTCATCATGGTCAATCCACATCTGCATAGGTGTCTTGAACTCAATTATAGCAAAAGATGGACATCTATTGATTAGATAACAGGCAGTTTGCAATGCCTCATCCCACAACTTCTATAGCAAACCAGCTTGGAACAACATACATCTTACCCTTTCAAGTATTGTTATGTTGTATCTTTCAGCTAATCCATTTTCTGTGAATTTCTAGGAAATATGTGATGTTCTGAAATACCTGCACGCTTACACAAATCCAAGAATTTCTTGTCTAGAAACTCTAGACCGTTGTCATTTCTAAGCCTTTTACTTTTCTTGTTTGTCTGATTTTCAACTAACAATTTCCAGGTGTTAAAGACGTGAACAACTTCATTCTTATGCTTCAGAAAATACACCCAAACTCTCCTAGAGTATTCATCGATAAGAGTCCTGAAATATTTCCTACCTCCAATTGATTCAGTTTTAGAGGCTCTCCAAAGATCAAAGTGAATATATTCTAGTATACCAACAGTTCTATGTACTCCTTTGCAAAATCTAACCTTACTAGATTTACCCAAAATACAGTTTTCACAAAACTTGATACTACTAATAACATCTCTCCCAAATGATCATGTTCCGTTATTTATATCAACTTCCGCTCACCTACATGTCCCAATCTAAAAAGCCACACCATAGTCTTATCTGTAGATTGTTTTGACAAACAACTTTCACCACGATAACAGTTTCACTACACAACACATATAAGTCATGTTTAACACCCTTCAACACAAACAATGAACCTCTAGCTATTTTAATAACACCCTTCTCAACCTTAAATGAATAATCGGTAGCATAAAGAGTTCCTAAAGAAATTAAATTTCTTTTCAGTTCAGGAATGTACCTGACTTGAGTAAGTAACTTAGTACCTCCACCTTCCATTTTAATTCTCACAGACCTAATACCAAGCACTTTGCAAGCTTTTTTGTTTCCCAACAGAACAGTTCCACCATCCTCTTGTTTAAACTCATCAAACCAAAGCTTATTTGGAGTCATGTGAAAAGAGCAGCCACTATCTAGGATCCACTTGACACTGGTATCCTTCTCAGCTGCAATAAGAACCTCCGCACTTTCATACCCATCTTCAGCAACTGAAACTTCTGCTTGCAGGTTTCTTCCCTTTCTTCTTTCTCTCAGGATAATCTTTTCTAAATGGCCTTCCTTGTAACAATAGAAGCATTTAAATTTCTTTTGATCAGGTTCGATTTTCTGACCATTAGGACTCATACCTTTGAGATGTTTCTTAAACTTCCTCTTATTTGAGTCATGTTTGTCAAACTTCCTCTGCGCAGTTAAACCTTTAGCAACATCCCCTCATGACTGAGTTTCAATCTGGTTGGATTCCAAAGCTGACAACACTTTCTCAAGACTCAAGGTGTATCTAGAATACTTCATTGTTTCCACAAAGGTAGAGTATCACTAGTACAGATTATATATTTAACAGCGCTTGAAAAAAAGCGCTGTTAAAAAAAATAGCGTTTTAACAGCGCTTTAATGATAAAGCGCTGTAATAAATATATTTAGCACAGCGTCTCTTTTAAAAACGCTGTAAAAATTATACAACAGCGCTTTTAGTTTAAGCGCTGTCTTATGTAACATATATAACAGCGTTTTTCATGAAAAGCGCTGTTATAAATATCAATTAAGACAGCGCTTTTAATATAAGCGCTGTTGTTTATATACGACAGCACCTTTTATATAAGCGCTGTCTTAATTGATATTTATAACAGCGCTTTTATTATAAGCGCTGTCTAAAAATAATGAAACACCCTAAAAATAATAATGCTCTGATTTTTTTTAAAATTTTTGAAACACCCTAAAAATAATAATGCTCTGATTTTTACTTATTAAAGTACTTGATACAGAACAGAGGATGCTGAATTTTGGAACAAAATGAATCACTGTAATGTCGGTGCACGTTATAGGTGCATTTTAGCAGTTTTTGAGCTCCCGATGTCAGAATTGGGCCCATAATATATCGTTTCGAAGAGAACGACGAGCCCGACAAACAAAATTCGATCATTTACTATTTTATTTTGAATTTTTAGTATTTTTCCATTATTTTCGAATATTTTATTATTTTTGTTTTAGAGTTTTGTTGTTTTCCTATATAAGGAAACGTAGTTATTATTGTTAAATAGTTGATTTTGAAGTTTTCTGATTTAGAACATTAGTTAAAATGCTAGTTGAACTTGAGAGATGCATGTATATATGCTTGGGAGGGATGCATGTATATATGCTTGGGAGGGATGCATGTATATATGCTTGGGAGGGATGCATGTATATATGCTTGGAGGGATGCATGTATATATGCTTGGGAGGGATGACATGCATGGTAATATTTTGTCCAAGTGATGTTGGCAACTATTGTGCTTGGAGGTGTATATATTATGACTAATTTATCATGTTTCAAATAATAAATTAATTTATAACAGCGTTTAATTTAAAAATGCGCTGTCGTAATTAGGGTTCTAAACCCTGAACCCCGAACCCTAACCCTTAATTCAAACCCTAATTATAACAGCGTTTAAATAAATAAACGATGTAATATATATTAACTTTTAACAGCGTTTAATTTTAAAAAAGCTGTCGTAATTAGGGTTCTAAACCCTGAACCCCGAACCCTAACCCCTAAATCCAAACCCTAATTATAACAGCGTTTAAATAGATAAACGCTGTAATATATATTAAAATTAATAATAAAATAATTACTTTTAACAGCGTTTAATTTCAAATAAACGCTGTAAATTCATAATTAATAATTTTAAATCAAAAAATTTATATATTACAGCGCTTATTTCATGTAAAAGCGCTGTAAAAGACATCTTTTTACTATTTTTAAGTTTAAAAAATCAGGTTATATATTTTAAAGGTGTTGTTAAGTTAAGAATTTAAAAACTCAATAAGTAACATTCAATTTATTAAAATATCATGAGAACATATATAAGCATTTGAAATCGTTGTCATTTAAAAATTTGTAATGTGTCTCTTTACTAAGCAATAGGTTGAACAATGTACATTTTGATCAACTATACTTTTCATTAATCAAAACACAACAAAAATGCAAGTAAATAATTATTTTTGAAGTAAATGAGTTATTAGCTTCATAAATCAAATTTTCAACTAAATTTGTTTTTTACAAATCAATAAATTATAAAGAAAAAACAAAACAAATATCAACGGTTTACGACAGCGCTTATTATGTTTAAGCGCTGTTGTAAATATTATACGACAGCGCTTAAACATGATAAGCGCTGTTGAAAGTTTTTTTAATTCGATTTACTTTAAAAAAATACTCTTTAACAGCGTTTAAATATTTTAAGCGCTGTTAAAGAGAGAAATGACGTGATTGGTCGACTCAGTTTCGCAAAGATTTTAATCCCAATCGTTGCTTAAAATAATCTAACGGTCCACATTCCATACTTAAAATTTCAGAATTTTTAATTACGCGCCCAAACTTCCCGCTACAATCTTTCTATATATATCAAACTTTACATTGAAATTTTTGTGTCAAATTATTTTAGTTCTTCACCGATTCGAGTAAGGATAAACACCTTTTTGTTGAGCTTTGGTGTTTTATATTGAATTTTTTCGTTAAGCTTTTATGTTTTGTTTCGTTTTATATTAACACTATTATTTTCTTGTAGATTTGTCGAATTTTGTGATAATGTCGAAGAGAATGTGACAAATTCAAGACGAGCACCGAGTTCAGCATGAAGAAGGCTAGGGTTTTAGTAAAAAAATCGATTTCAATTTCATTGTAATATTACGATTTAAATAAAATTGATTGCCTTTTAAAGCGGTTTTAATTATTAGGGACAATTGCAGTAAACCACCATTATAATGTCCCAGTTTGCAGAAAACCACCATTATAACGAAAAATTACCAAACGGGTATATTATAATTCTGTCGTTAACCAAAAACCACCATTGACCTAACTCCGTTAAAAATTGTACAACACGCGCCACACGACGCGTGGGTATTCAACTTCAATTTAGACAATTGCAGAAAACCACCATTATAATATTTTGTTTTGCAGAAAACCACCATTTTAACAACTAAGTACGATATTATTACTCTTCCTACAAAATTATTATGTTGACGCGTGGGTATTCAACTCCGTTAGGTAACGCTAGGTAATGATGTTGAGGCTACAATTTTAGCTATCTTTGATTAGCAAGATATTATTACTCTTCCTACAAAATTACGGTTCATTAAACAAAACATGAGTTTAAAAGTAGTTGAATCTTTAATACATAGTTGAATCTTTTAGATCAATAAAGTACAACAGTTATAGTTTAAAAGTAGTGATGTAATAAATCATATTTCATAGAAATAAAAGGAGGAAAATTATTATATTTGAATCGGACAGTCGGTAACCATTCCACGTTGATAATTATAAATTCTCAAACATGAGTTTTCTTTTGCATTTTCTAGCATTATTTTCTTCATTGACATCCATCAAGATTAAATTGAAGCATCATATAGCTAGTAGACATATATAAACGAGTTAAATTGTCGTACGAGCCTCTGTTGTAGCATGAACAGTGCAGTTGGTAGTACTTTGATAATCAATTATTAAAATGGTGGTTTTTCGTAAAACGGATATTATAATAGTGGTTTTTGGTAATTAACAAAAATAAAAAAATATTATTAAATTAATAAGCCCACACGCTTTTAACGGTTCAAGTAACGGAACAGTAGGTCTGGTGGTTTTTGGTTAACGGCAGAATTATAATATACCCGTTTCGTAATTTTTCGTTATAATGGTGGTTTTCTGCAAACTGGGACATTATAATGATGGTTTACTGCAATTGTCCCTAATTATTATTATATTTCAATAACCTTTTTTTCTAATCCCCGAAAATATTATAATAAATATCTTATTGCGAAATATTTTACAGCACTTTAATTTGAATTATTTAATATTCAAATTATTTTAATTTTCTAATTATTAAAAATAATAATTATTTTACAGCGCTTAAATAAAAACGCTGTGTAATATGTTAATTAAACGACCTCGTTTTTGGTTTTACGCGTGGTTGTGAGTTATTATTTTTAACAGCGCTTTTTTCTTGATCTTTAACAGCACTTCTTGAAGCGCTGTTGAAGCGAGCGCTGTTGAAGCGAGTGCTGTTGTAAATCTCCGATTTATAACAGCGCTTTTTTTAAAAATGCGCTGTTGTTTATAGGCATTTTTAACAGCACTTAATAATAAATAAGCGCTGTTAAAAATTCTTATAAACAACAGCGCTTTTTATAAAAAACGCTGTTATAAATCAGTGATTTACAACAGCACTCGTTTCAACAGCGCTTTATAAATCTGATATGTAGTAGTGTATGAAGGTGGAAGTGAGTTCAATATCATGATGACCTGGTCCTCATCCTCAACTTTAACTCTAATGTTCTCCAGATCTGTGACTATCTTTGAGAACTCATCTGAGGACTTCTCATCAGACATCTTAAACCAAAACATCATGCCCTTCAAATAATCCCTATTAGTCAATGTCATAGTCCTATAGAGTTGCTCCAGCTTCAACCAAACTCCAGCTGCAATTTTCTCCTTAGACACCTCCTGAAAACCTGATCCTCAAGATACAAGATGATTGTGCTATAGGCTAGCTCCAATAGCTCTTCCTTATCTTTTTTTGATATAGTTTCAGGGAGTTCTTTCTCACCTTGCAGAGCTTTCACTAGCTTCATTTGAACCAAGATGACTCTCACTCGCTACCTCTACAGGGAGAAGATTCCCTTGTCATCAAACCTCGTCGGAGTCATTCTGGCCGTAGGTATGTACACAAGAAATAACTGAAAACAATAACATGCAGGATACCTAGCTCAAATACAAGTATGTACACAAGAATTACGCTGGTTTGGCTAGACTTATCCAGCAACAAGAGCGTTATCGATCATTAAAGGAGGAAGAGATTACATCAAAATCCTAGCTACAAGCTTCAGATATTGCTCACACACTTCTCTCAACAGACGCTGCAACAGGAAGGTGCACACCTCTTCTGCACCACAGTACATACATGTGCGCGTACGAAAAAGACTGTGCACCATTTGAACTTTTAAATATTTGCACATTTAACCCGGAACTCTATGTAAATTACATACTCATCCCTGGGGCAAAACAAACTAATAAAATTGAAACTTAGCAACTTTTTTTGTCTTGAAGCACTCTCTGTTTTAATCTTTTTCAACCAGATTATACAGGCACAAAAATTACAATACTTTATAATATTTGTAACATAAATCTTGAATATTCTTAAGGCTGAGTAAGATATGTTGATGTCTTAAATACTTTTTCCAGGGACGGCTTGGAACTAAGTTCTTGAGTTTTCGAGGTTGAAGGTTTACAATTTGTGACGCTAATTATATCACGGGTTAATTACAGATGACCACCTGCATAATAGGTCATATTCCACGCCACCACCCTTATATTGTAATATTACATTCGACCATCCGTATAACATTTGACGTTCCAAACAACCACTTATCATTGTTCCGTCAAATTTTCCGTTAAATATATTAAATTTTCAATATAATAATATTATGTTATTACAATACACCACCTTTATAATAATGAATGTCCACTTCACCACCTTTATAATCACTTTGGTTTCCATTTAACCACCTCTCCGTTAACAGAGGTGGTTTTTTGGAAACGTTAGTAATTATAAGGAAAAATTGCCGAAAACCACCTCTTATAGGCCGTAATTGCAATAAACCACCCGTTATACATTTTATTGCCGAAAACCACCCGTTGTTCGTTTCTTTTTTGTTGACTGGCACATAGTAACGTTTTCCGTTAAATCATAGTTAAATGCGTGATATCACGCGACAAATAAAAAAGGATAATTGCCGAAAACCACCTCTTATAGGCCGTAATTGCCGAAACCACCCTTTATACATTTTATTGTCGATAACCACTCGTTATCCATTTTATTGCCGAAAACCACCCGTTGTTCGTATCGTTTTTGCTGAATGACACATAGTAACGTTTTCCGTTAAATCACAGTTAAACGCGTGATATCACGCGACAAATAAAAAAAGAATAATTTCCTTATACAATCTACATGTGAAGTTTAAACCCTAATCGAATCGAGGTTGTCATGCCCAAATTCACTCGAAACAACCTCGACTCATAACCCAAAACCCCTTTTCTTAAATCTTCTGGGCGTTTAAACCCAAAACCCAAAGCCCAAAACCCTAATTAAACTTCACCTGGGCATGACAACCTCGATTCAATTAGGGTTTAAATGTGATTTAACGGAAAACGTTACTATGTGTCAGTCAACAAAAAAGAAACGAACAACGGGTGGTTTTCGGCAATAAAATGTATAACGCTTGGTTTTCTGCAATTACGGCCTATGAGTTTTTTGGACCTCACTTTGTATTTGATAATTTTACTTTAATGTATGAGATCGGATCTCAACATATTAATGAGATATGTCAGTTATACATTACATTGTTCATAACGTGGTGCAATTCAGTCATTAATAAAATACAATCAACAAATACAATTAGATCAACATATCCACCCAAAAAATGAATCGGCGTGAATAAACCTTTCGTTATTTTTAATTTGTTTAAAAATTAGTTTGTCTTATTGTTACAAAAAAGGTTAGCATTTCCCCTTCTGCCTAGTAAACAACTTTTTGGAATTAGTTGCCTTATATTATTCACAGAGTCGAGAGAGCTTTGTTTCAACTGTTTGACATTGTCTTGTTTGCCATGCGTGGCAGCTATTCCGAAGGATTCATCCACGTCTACGTAATACATGCACGTGTCGTGTCCTCCATGCATGCACCTCTTATTAATCACAGATCCTATTCCTAAGACAGAGCCAAGAGTTCAAAGACTGTTTGGGGAGTAAGATGGCTGGTCGTAGCAACCTAAATCCAATGTTCGCTTATACGGTTGTTTATGTAAAAGACGTTGCCAAGTCGGTAGAGTTTTATGCGAAAGCCTTTGGCTATAGTGTCCGCCGCTTGGATCAATCTCACAGGTGGGGAGAGTTGGAGAGTGGACAGACCACCATAGCCTTCACACCGGCTCACCAGCATGAAACTGATGATCTAACTGGAGAAGTCAAGACTTCGTCATCGTCTCGACCCCCTGTCGAGGTTTGTTTCGCATACTCGGACGTAGATGCAGCCTACAAGGTAAGTAGTAGGCTATGATGCAACAATGGTACTTCATTATGCTCTCTTTAAGACTAACTGTTTATAATATGAATGTTTTGATGTTGTTGTTTTCATTTGCATGGGCAGAGGGCAGTAGAGAACGGAGCTGTAGGGGTGAGCGAGCCAGAGCAGAAAGAGTGGGGTCAGAAAGTAGGGTACGTCCGAGACATGGATGGCATTATTGTCAGGATGGGCAGCTTTGTCCACAACACCTCAACTTAGATGCCGCCCACTCTCTCCCTTTCTATCTTCTTGTCTTGTAAACATATGATCAGAACATAATAAGAGATCGTTTACTGGTTATGTTGTTCGAGGAGCGCATCTTTATTCTTAAATTATAGTTGTAAGGCCGTTTCTCAACCATCCATCTAATCAACTATGTTATTAATTGATTGATACGTGTCTATCTTTTGGGTGTGCAAGTGCGTTATTCATGTCATGTGACACCAAATAAATAAATTAGTGGATGTGATGGACGGTAAATAAATTAGTGGATGTGATGGACGGTTGAATTGTGATCTTAGGAATATAAATTAGAAGTTTGGATACACTTGAGTTTCTCTATGTTGTTTAAGGATTCGGATCCGGTGCAACACTGTTCTTTGCTGCGGGTGTTAAAACGACATCGTTTTGACATTTTTTATTATAATCCAATGTAGTTTTGAGTGAACTCTTTATCAAAATTACATAGTTTTGGCTCGTAGCAAATAGCATTAGCTGTACTGGATCTAATTCTGTTGTTTAATCATTTTGAATGGATTAGGGTTATCAATTATTTTGTGCTTATTCATAACATAATAAAAAAGTAGTTATGTATCCACAATGTTTGTCTATTTTTTATTTTGTGGAGTGTGTGTCATCGCAGACAGGGGCAGAACAACTTGATAAGGGGTAGGGCTCCAGCCCAAAATAAAATAAATAATTTTTGGTAATATAAATATGATTATTTTATAATCTTTGACTTATTTTCATACAACACGTAGATCTGTACAAATCACGACCGGCCTCCCAGATCAATCAAAATCTGTGGTTGAAATCGTGTCCTTCCGTCTTACAAAATTAAAAATCAACTTAATTTCAACCGTCAGATCAATCAAAATCAACGGTTGAAATTGTGTCGTCCTTCCGTCTTACAAATATTACTTGTCCCCCTGGATCCTTACTCGTATCATAAATATATTAAACATGTAATTGTTTACTTAAGCAGAGGTAAAATAGGGATGTGAAATGTGGCTTCAAAAAGAAACCGTCAATTCAGTTCCTTGCGCTTTATATAGAGGAAGATACTACAAGATGTTTTTATTATTAAATTTCTTAATTAAAGGTGAAATAATGCATTATATATAATTAGGAAAATTTTCGAGGATGACAATTATATTTTTGTAAGTCAATGAGTCATAATCCGGATCGTTGATTAATTGTAATCCAATGGATGAAATTAAAGTATAATAACCGTCAAATCTAACCGCCTTGTGTTTTCCGCATATTCAACCACCCACTTTACTTCATAACCAAATTTTAATCTTAACCACTGATTGATAAATCTCAATGGTCCTACCGATTTACTAAAAAATATGTCCCTCAACTTAATCATATATAAACATTAGTGAGATTTAAATAAAAGTTTAAAATTTCGTTAACAACACGTTAGAGAAAAACTTATAAATTTTTTATACTGCCCCCATTAAGGAAAATTTATGTATCCGTCACTGATCGCAGAATGAGTTTGTAACAGTTGGAGTACGTATAACACTATCACGGAATGAGTTTGTAACAGATGGAGTTTGTATAACGCTATCGCGGAATGAGTTTATAACAGATGGAGTCTGTATAACGCTACCGCGGAATGAGTTTATAACAGATGGAGTCTGTATAACGCTACCGCGGAATGAGTTTGTAATCAAAGTAGTATAGATATTGTCGAGATTTTAGAAGTTGTCAAACACTATTGACAAGTGGACAAATTATTAACGGAAGGAAAACTCGATGCTACGACAAGGACAAACATGAAGACAACACAAGACAGGCAAAATGTAACAAAAGAAACACAAGATAGGCAAAATGTAACAAAAGAAAGACGGATTGTGCGAATAGTTGCAGATTTTCTAATTAGTTTAGAAAGTGCGACGTTCTATGATTTCTAATTGAGTGGGATTAAAAATCAGAATTATTAAAGATATATTTATTAAATGATAAGGAAATATTAATTGAATATTATCAAGAGAAGGATGAATTTATAAATATTTTTTTTAAAGCTCTCAAAAAGATATTTTCAAATTAAGATTTGATAAGACAATATCAAATTAGGATTTAGTAATACAATATATTACTTAAAAGCTCTCAAAAAAGATTCTCATTTTTACTACTATATAAAGGAATGAAACCTTAAAGATGTCTAGCATCCTCGCACATTGAAGAATACATGCAAACACCAAAAGTTTAAGAAAGCACTCGAATACGCTTCAAATCATGTTATCCGAAAGAGGACCAAGAGGAATATTCGAAGATCGATCATATATTCAGGTGATTCGGAAGATTGATCGAGAGATTGTTAGATCTAAACTCATATACAGCGGAAAACTTTCAAGATCTTACTCCTAATATTGATTCGTAAGCCAGTAATAACATAAGTATAAACATGCACACGTGGATCCATATTAGCACTTGTAACTTACTTGACGAAGATCGGTCTTCCGATCTATCCATACGATCTTTATGTCAAGTACTTTAAGAGTAAGTATTATAGATTCGTATACGTTAGATTGGGGACCCTACGCATATTTATACGTTTGAAAAGCCAATGACTCCTCCTCTTAAGGGGTACATGCTATTCAAAGGGTATCTACACATATTAATGTATCGATCTCATGATTCATGTATTTTTACCCTGGGTCAACAATATAAATTGATCATTTTTAAATGGACTTTATTTAAATGATAGATAATGTACATTTGGTTGTTTACATAGTGACCCTATAAATAATTCTAACAATTCCCACTGGGTCACATACGTAAATCAAACAAATATTCATAACAAAAAGGGGAAATAAAGAAAATCGCTATTATAATACACTATTTTGCAGAAAACCACCATTGTAACAACTAATTACGAAATAACTCTATTATAATTGTTATGTGGAATAAAAAGCATTTTGGCAATGTACGTAATAGAATCAAGACTTCAAAGAATGAGCTCAATGCCTTGAGAAGTTTTAAAATAACTGATGAGATAGCCACGAAGGAAGAGAAGATTTTGGTTGAATTAGATGAATGGTTGATACGAGAAGAGCTGATGTGGAAGCAAAGAGCAAGGACAGATTATATAATTAAAGGATGGAGACAAAAACACAGGCTTTTTCAAAGCAAGACCGACAAAAGAGAAGACAAGAAGCTCATTGACCATCTTAAAAAGGACGACGGTAATTATATAGTCAAGTCCTCATATATCATTCTTGCATTTTCAAATTACTTTAAGCTTCTTTTTCACTCTATTAAAGGAGGGAATGATATTGACTGGAACACGGAGATGAAAGCAATTTTGGGGTTTGCTTAAAAACGATGTTTGCGCAAAAGGGTTCTGAATAATGGGGTTCTTCACAAAAGAATGAATGAAACTCTGATCGTGTTAGTCTCTAAGGTTAAAAAAGGTGAAAGACTTAGAAGATTTTAGACCTATAAGCATGTGCAATGTTTCCATGAAGATAATTACTAAGGCTCTAGCTAATAGACTGTGTGATTGTCTGCCCATGATTATTTCACATTATCAAAGTGTTTTTATTAAAGATCGTCTCATTTCTGATAATTTAATTATGCTCACAAGGCAACTCATTTCATATTCATAAAAAGCAAGGGAAGAAAGGTTTTTTGTCCATCAGATTCGACATGAGTAAAGCATTCGATCGGGTTGAGTGTAGCTTTTTAGAAAATATGCTTCACGGGCTTGGTTTTCATGAGTTGTTGTAGATCGATAAAATCCTATGATGTGTTAAGTCTGTTTCTTATAGTTACAAATCAATGGGAAAGAGTCGGAGCTAATTTTTCCAAGTAGAGGGCTTAGGCAAGGAAATCCCCTATCTCCTTATCTTTTTCTAATGTGTCATGAATGGTTCTCGTCTAATCTGTTGCAAAAGCAAGAGCATCGGAAGCTTAAGGGAGTTAGATTAGCTAGAGAAATTCCAAAGATAAATCATCTTTTATTTGCGGATGATTGCCTCCTCTTTGTGAAAACAAAGCTCTATAAATTGAGAGAATTGAAAAAGCTCCTTGCTCAATATGAATCAATATCTGGACAACAAGTTAATTTAAGGAATATTGATGAATATTAGCTGAACCTTCTTAGTAATTTTTTAGGCATGCCAAAAGTGAAGAAAAACTCTAATGCTCTGTTTGGTTGCATCAAAATACCATGAAAAGAAAATATTATAAAAAGTTGGAAGGAAAGAATTTTAGAATGAAGGTGTATTTAATTAATCTTGGAGAATATCATGGAAAACATCATGGAAAATTAACCCTCAGTTTGGTTGATGGAAAATTTCATAAAAAATCATTCTTCTTTCCTGTTTGACACAAATATGAGACAAACATGACAAATTCCTATTTACACAAATATGAGACAGACATGAAAACTTTGTTTAAAATAAAGCCCCTGTTTGGTTAACAAACATGAAAACATCAAATCCTGTTTGACATAAATGTTAGACATGCACTCGGTTAGTTTTGATACATTAGTTTGAACAATACTCATTAATCAATATAGTGTAAAACCCATCAACGAAGATCAAATATCTCATTTCCGAACTCTACAGAGATTCATAACTCATGAATCTCTTCGGCGCAACCGATGAATGCGCGAGCAAGGTTCACATCCTTAGTTAGAGCTCGATAAATCTTCATCTTGTTATTAGCACTCATCCCATCGATCTTCTGAATGTACTCAAATAATTCTCTTTCTGTATAATTACGAGGGTTAATCGCTTCTGCAACTAACAACATCGAAATCGTAGAACACTTGTCAACGAAACTTAATAATGATTGCCTAACCACGTTACATTCTACGTATATAAGTATAAAAATTATCTATAAGCAAAAATTTTTAAGACATCAGTGAAGTAAAAAAAATTGAAGTGAACTAATATCTAAATACAAATCAAACATCAAATTTCACAAGAGTAGAAATAGAAATGACAATAGGTATGCTATATAGTTTTTACAGCAACCACCTCATATCTTCATATTCATACAATAGCTATAGGCTCATACAAACAATTCAATCAATAAAATTATGAAGATTTAAGTTCATCACATAATGTCGTAGTTGTCAAAAATCTAATTAATACAACAAAAAATATGAGTGAGATTTCTCTAACCTGAGATAAGGGAGGACTATGGAGAGAAGGATGGTGGAGAAGCCTAGACGGTGAATAAGCAGGCAGCGGAGGATGAAATGGCTTTCTGGGGTTTTTGGAGGATGAAGAGGAAATGATGAGATGTGTTTTAGGGTTTGAATGAACTGGGGGTACTCGATTCGAATTAGGTTTTGTCATATTGGATTGATTTTTAGAAGAAAAGAGCTTGGGCAAACTCGAATGAAGCATTGGCAGTCGATGGAAGGCTATCGTCGGACATCAACGGAGGAATCGCGGAGACATCTTCAGACGGTGGATTTCAATTTTCCTTTGATTTCTCGTGAGCAAATATTCATGGAAAATATGTTATATTTTTCTATAATTTTTTCATGTAATTTTCTTTTCAAATCTTTTTCCATGCAACCAAACATGGAAAATCTAATTTTTTTCATTTATTTTTCTTTTCACCCAATTTTGTCCACAACCAAACAGGGGGTAAGTATCTGGGCCTTCCTTTGGTGGTGGGTCAAAATGAAACTGAAGTCTTCAGAATAATTGAAGACAAGATGGAAAATAAGTTGCAAGATTGGAAAAGGTTGACACTTTCATGGGCAGGGAGAGAGTCTCTAGTAAAAGCTTGTTTGCACCCAATACTTCTTTACACCATGAGCTGCTATAGAATATCAAAAACACTCGTTGATGAGTTCAGCTTTTTAGCTCTAAGGTTATGGTGGATAATGCACCAGAGGGCAAATCTATTCATTGGATTAACAAGGAGATGATGCACAGAGAAAAAGATCAAGGAGGGCTACGCTTCAGATGTTTCAATAGCATGAATGAAGCAATGCTTATGAAACAGCTTTGGAGGATAATCACACAACCTGAGTTGCTTGTGAGCAAAATCTTGAGTGCCGAATATTTCAGAGATGGAAACCTACTCAGAAGTATTCGAAAAGGAAATCAATCACCTGTGTGATGGGGCTTCTGTCGTGTTAAAGGAATTAGGCATTGAGTGTGTTGAAGGTCAAAGGGTGAAATGATAATATTCTATACTGGACGGAATAAAAATCATTGTTTGGAGGATATTATGGAGCTCTTCCTGTGTACTTAACACTGAAAAAAGAGGAGTTAACCTCAACAAGGGATGTCCCTAGTGTGGTTTCAAGAATGAAGACATTCATCACCTATTTATTGATTGTTGGTGGGCGAGAAGTTATTGGAATGCACCTGGCGGAATTGACTAGCCCCAAACTATAGACAGATCGGCCATTAACTGGTTTTGGCAAATATGCCTATTCCATTCACTGTGCCAACAAAATATGCCTTCGATCATGAAATGATATTGTTTAACGGTTTCTATTGTTTTGATCATTTTAACTGGAACTGGGTGAATTATTTAGCACTTATTCATCACATAATAGAAACATAATTGCTGAGGTTTGGCAATACACAAGTAATCAAGTATTAGCTTTCATATCAAACAAGTATTAGCTTTGAGCAGGATGTGGTAAAACCATTATGGAAGTTGCTTCTTCACTATCACTAGTAGCACCACCAATAGAAGGGTGCTCCTGTGCTTGGCTCTGCTCTTCCTCTACCTCAGCTTCAGCTTCATTCTGATGTTGCTGCGGCCCGTCCGATATTATGCTAATTCTTTCCAACAGTTGTGCAGCCTTACGCTTTCCTCTGTCTGTTCCATTCAGAGCCATGTCCAGTAGGGACTCCATCACACCCAATTCCTGAGCTTCTTTTAAATGTTTTGCATCTCCTGAACATAGGTGCACTAGCACGGCAGCAGCGTTCTCTTTGTTTCGTGGTGAACCATTTCCAATGACCTCCACGAATGTCGCAATTGTCTCGGACTCCCCTATAATAATCTTCCCCTCTGAATGGCTTGCTAGTATAGCTAGCATAGCTAGTGCCTCGTCTACCATTCCATCAGCTGGCTCTTTCAATAGTCTTATAAGGGTTGGGATTGCTCCTGCTCTCACCGCCCGCCCTTTGTTTCCCTGGTAGATACATAGGTTGAAAAGTGCTGTGGCAGCATCCTTCTTTCCCCTGGGACTGCCGTCATTGAGTAGAACAACAAGCGGCGGGATTGCCCCCATGGATCCAATTGTAACCTTGTTGCCGTCCACTATCGATAAGCTAAATATAGCTGCAGCTGCATTCTCCCGGGCTTCCATGCTCCCTTTCCGTAGGACGTGGATTATCCCAGGGACTCCCCCTGAAGCCACAATGCTTCCCTTGTTATTCTCGTGTATAGAAAGGTTTAGCAGTGCAGTGACAGCATGTTCTTGAATGCGGGAGTCGGGTACCGAGAGGAGGCGAACAAGAAGAGGGATGGCCCCAGCTTCAGCTATTGCAAGACGGTTGTCTGCATTTCTCTTGGCAAGGAGGCGGATCTCACCTGCAGCTGTGCGCATGTCGTCTGGGTTGGTTGATGCGAGTTGGCGAAGAAGGTTCTCTATTTTTCTGAGCTCAGCAGGTGAGCTGCCAGTTAAAGCCTTGCTTGGTATCGCTGGCCTCTTGGGAACTTCCATGTCATTAGCTTCACACCATTGGGCAATGAGGCTGCGCAAGACATAGTTTGGAGTAAGAGTTGTGTTTGTGAGGGGCTGTTGTGTCTTGGGGCATGTACCATGGCCTGCTTTCAGCCATTTCTCGATGAAATCACGTTCATATGTCTACAGCACAAAAATACCACCAATAAACTCAGCAGTTACCAGATAGTCATAAATGAACATCTTGAATAGGCCAAATCAAGATGTTCATCAATATTTGGCAGCCAATATTGCAAGATCAGACGAATACCTGTCCAGTGGATACAATTACAGGATCCTTCATGAGTTCAAGGGATATAGGACATCGGAAATCTTCTGGTATTTTCAACGATAAACTTCTCCCTAGGTCACTTGAGGCCTCTCCAACATCTTCTGAAGGAGAAGGGTGTAAATTATCCCTCGAAGAAGGTCCATTCATGTTGGGGTTGTCAGTTAAGACAGCGTCTTTTATCATTTTCAACAACATGGACATCTTCTCAATGATCTCCCCAGGATCCCCAGCACTTGTTACAACCATTTCATGAAGAGCTAAAGACTCGTCCGTGAGATCAGCAATCTCAGTCAGCTGCAGCTTCTGAGCACATCGCCTCAAGACAAGCTGCGCATCAGCACTGCTTCTTTTATTATAAATAGAAAGCAGATCTTGGTACAACTCAAAATCAGGTTCATCCACTCTATCTTTCGCTTTTCTAAATTGCATGATAACAAAATCAACCTGATGAAAAGCAAAACATAAGAATTGCAAAAAAAGGTAAAAATTCAACACACAAGATAAAAAGGGTATTCCTTAATTTGCAAATTAATAACAACCTGTTCTCGAACTTCTTCCGATATATCGAGTTTTTGGTACGAAATTGCAGTTAGAGCGTTTTCTATCAAAGTGGTGACTTTAAGGAACTTATTCATAACTTGCTCCCTCTCCAAAACCTGTCGATCCATCCGCCAATAATGTCAATATTAAAGCAATCTATCAGTACATCAAATACTAGGAGTTTTCTATTAATAAAAGTTACACACAAACCAGATAAATCTTGCTAGCTTGAGTTCCAAATCGAAGGATTTCCTTAGCAGCTTGAAGGGCATCTGCCAACGAGAGCAGAGCCTTGAGGGAGTCTTCAGGGACATCTCCATCTGTAGTATAAACATCGTTGATCTCCTCGAACAAAGGAGTGAGCAGCTTGAGCCTTCTGGCAAGATTTGAGTAGTGCTTTTTGAGAATTGGGCGATATTCGAGTAGAGAAATCGCATCGATTTGGTTGACCATTTGGATGAGTCTTTGAGCAATCAACGGAGACTCCACCACATCATCTACCATGATTCAATCTTAGCAGTTCGACATCATCTCAGATCGTTTTGAAGCTGCTCTGCTCTCATCTTAAATTATTGATTACAAGTAGCACACCAGATTTGCTTGACCTGCTTCCAATTTCCATCAGTTTACTTATTCCGTCAATTTGATTATGATTTACTTATTTACCCCTCATGCGTTAAATAATGAGTATAAAGAATGAAGGGCTGTTTTGTCCAAAATGACATCTGTACACCAGTAAAATCCATTAATTACTAAACTACAAAAAAAATTACAAAGCTGTCGAGCTGCCACTTATTTACATATTGCACTCCAAAATTTTATTTTTCAAAAAACTTAAATACCTTTATAAAAGAAGTCCACTTATTTAGATTCAGTGCTACAACAGCACTTTGTTCCGATTAAAACTTTATAGTTTTAATGCTCGCAATAAATAATTGTATTGTACGGGATTCGGATTCCTACCTTAAACATTAACCCCTGTTTGGTTGCAGGGAAAATTAAGTGGAAAGAAAGTTATATGGAAAAAGGTTGAGTTTTTCATGTTTGGTTGCAGGGAAAAAAGGTTGGAAAAAAATCACAAGAAAATATAAAGAAAAATCTAACCCATTTTCCATTATTATTTTCCCTTCTAAAATCAGTGGAAAATGAAAATCCCTTGCCTGTACACTTTCCATGTTGATCTCAAGCTTTGATTCTTCTTCTTTTTATTTTTTATTAATGCAGATTTTTTTTGCAGCCTTATCTTGGATGGTGCTTTTAAATTTGATTGATGTCAAAAAATTAGTTTAAATGATCTTTATATATTAAACATAATATTTATTTCATATTATATTTTCCACAATATTTTCCATGAGCAACCAAACACACCTTGAATTTTTATTAAATTTCTTTCCCTTCAACTTTTTATTACATTTTCTTTCCATGAAATTTTGCTACAGCCAAACAGAGCATTAAGTAGACTTTTTATTTTTGATAATTCAGTATGAATTGGTAAGGGCCGTAGTTCAATGTTTTTTGGAAAAATTGATAGTTCCCTAAATTAGAATGTGATAGTTTGAAACCTTGTTTTACTTTTCTTTTTTCACTCCGTTATATTTTTATTCCTGCATTAGATTCAGATTAAGTGCAGCAATAATAATTTGTTGCGAGACAAAACTATGTCGTTTTGACAAAATATTCAAACAAAAACTATGTAAGATTATCGTCAAAAATGTCAAAACAACGTTATTTTGCTGCTCACAACAATTAGCTTAACAAAATATTGTTCAAGATGGAACCATGACCATTAAATATCAACATTTTGTTAACAATTTAAACATTGACCAAAGTTTGACTTAGGATTAATTTTGCCGGTGCGACTACATTATTAAAAATTGTTATCAAATATTGCAGAATCATCTAAGAGATCCACAACAAATCGGAGAATTTTCAAAATATTATTCAGATTAAATTTTTTTGTGATTGACACGGACTCTCTGGCAATGCGCTGCTATTTACTGTGAGTATCAAAATGATATCTTTTTAGCGTTTATTACTATCATCCTACGTAGATTTGAGTGAACCCTTAGAAGAACCTACGTAGTTTTGACTTGTAACAAATAGACTTTACGATCTGATTCCGATTGCAATAACTCAACACTAATATATAAAAGACCAAAACAACTCAACACTAACAGATAAAAAGACCAAAAGTACTAGGAAGTATGAAATCTTACTAAATCTAAAGTTAACTAAATCAATTAATTAATTAAATACTAAATTAATAATTTAATTAATTAAATACAAAATTAATAATAATAATAAGGTAGTAGGAACTAAGAAATCTGCAGTTCGAAAAGTCAAGATCGACATATGATTCAGTTAATGTTTTTTTTATTGAATCCAGTTAATGTTAAACAACGCAAACATGACCAAGTCTTCCGGGTTCGGTAAACAAACTACTGCACTTGTTGCCGACTATCTTAATAAGATTAATCTCTTGCATTGCTCCCAAGTGGGTCAATTTAAAATAGGTAGCTATCAGATGAGTTAGAATAATTTATGTAAAATAGATAGGGGATATACATGTCATGAAATTATTAAACAATAAAATAAATAAATGAAACAGTAGAACAAAGTTAGAAATACGAAATAGTATGTGATTGAGACACTTTTCTTAAAACAGTATTGCTCCCGCTTGGTGTTGTATTATTACTTGACAATCTGCCTCACAGGATGCAATCGTAGAACCTTACTCACATTTACCAAATGTGAGGAGGGCGAAAGAAGATTCCATTTCACTATCACCGACTCCAAAAACTTGGCTCAAATATACAACAGGAGGACTGAGGTCTTGTAACCTTTTTCTTCTTTCTTTATATTTTTTAAGTATCAGGATTCACCCTCCTTATATATAAAAGTATTGTTAGTAATGACCTTCAATAAATATTTTCTTTATTCATTTCTAATAATCCCCACATAAAAAAATCGAATTATAAATCGTAAGACTCGACTAAACTTGGTGATGATTTCTACGGTCAACATCTACAAAGGATAGACGGGCATCGCCTTTGAACATTCCATCGAATAGTTGCATTATATGTTGAGTTTGTTATATGGCACTCTGAATTGTGATAAAAGGCTTCTAATCTCTAGTCCGAGTAACTGGCAAAAGAGATGAGCGACCCTCTTTTTGACTCGCGTTGAAAGAATAATGATGAGAAATGGATGTTTATGTGTAGATTCTTCATTTGTAATGGAAATTTTTGTTTTATATTGGTTATTGACAAGTGTTGGGGTTCAGAAGAAAACTGAGACACTTCCCACTTGAGCACTTGCGGACACAAGCCAAAATAAGGCAAACCAATAAAAAATCAGAAAAAAGTTTGTTGCCAATGAATTTATCTGAGTTGGAAGTTTAGGGTGCCTATTAGACAAAACTCAGCTGTTAGTGCGACTATGATTGTGAATTGAATGATGAAGTTAGGAATCTGTAAAGGGCTATCTCCACATCATTCATTTATATATCTTGATTTTAAAGAGATGCGTATTTTTAATTATAGATTGATCATTATCGAAGATGAGTGTAAGCCTATGAATGAGATGATTAGAAAGAACAAAACGAGTTGGATCAACATATAGTTGCAGAGTATCTTATGTAATTCGAATATGCAGTCTTGACTCTTACTAGTTCGAAACGAACAAGGATAAGTTTGGGGGAGTTTGATGGAGCGTATTTATACGATCCATCATTATCGTAATTTTATAAGTTTTGTTTGTGAAATATTTCATTTTCGTAATGTTTTACATTTCAGACATATTTGGACTACAAGTGAGCTTTTACACGCTAATGGAGCATTTTAGGCGAATTCAGATCACGAAGACGAAGGAAACGAGGAAAATCGCGCTGGATGACGACATGCTGACGTAAGCCACAAAACATGCGCCGTTCAAAATCCTAATCATCTCTAGTTCATGCTTGTCAACTTTCATTCCATGAAAAGAGATTTGTGTAAACCAAAGATGTTCTGATGTCGGAATTGTATATAATGATGGTATTGTTGTTCATTGCCATTCTTGTGTTTTAAATTTTCGAAAAAGAGTCAACAACGCGATGATGTAAAATTCGACAAAATTGATTGTAGAAATGAGTTTTACAAATTTTGTTATATGCAGCTAAGAGATTGAAACAGAGTTGTTGTGTTTGAGTGTCGAAATGTGGTATAGAGTGCCACAGTCGCTCGAAACTATTTCTTTGTTCGAAACCATCAAATTGATGGTCTATTGTTAATTAGTTAACCGGTCAATAAATAAAAATATGAAGTCAACGTTGTATTTGACAACATATATGTGACGAAATAGTATCGGAGTGATCTGACTGAACAAAACTGAATTGAAAGTTGGTTATATAAAAAAGAAGTTCAAGGGTGGTCATTAAAATTCATTTATTGGATGAATTTTGACAAAAATCCTTTAGCTAATAATATATTTAGTTAATTAACTATAAAAATACGAACTCAACGTAATTAATGTTGTATTTAACAATGTATTGGTGATAGAATAGTGTTGGGATGACCAATTTGAACAAAGTTGAATTGAAGGGTGATTATATAAAAAAGAGTTGAAATGGTGATTTCGTTAAAATTCACCTATTGAACGGAATATTTCGGCAAAAAATTGTAATTAATCATCGATCGTTTCTCACCGTCTTACTAAAAATTATCCGTCCTCCTGAAACTTCTGCTATTGGGTTTAGTTCGGGAGAGACGTTAAATTTTTGTGAAAAGAAAGAACTTAATCTTAAACGTTGATTTTAATAATCCGACGGTTGAGATTAAAATTAGTTTTTGATAAATTGGGAGGTTGGTTTTACAAAGAAACCAAAGGTTGAGTTTGGTGATTTATTTAAAATAAAAAAATCTCACCCATTTAATTATTAGTAATTAACAACTGAGATCGTGTTTTATGGGGCATCTACATACACGTCATTTCTGAACTTTACTCTCTAGGAGTATTTTATAATAATATTGTTTAACTCGAGATTAAAACTCGTTAAAATGGTTAGGTTTGGGATTGGCTGGGTTATTAGTTGAGAGGACGCCGTCGTCTTCATCTGCATCGAGATCAGCTTGTTCTCGAGAAAAGCAAGCAACCGAGGAAGGAGAAGCGTTATGTTGTTGATGTTTTATGGTGACGTCATTGGATTCTCATCTCGATTGAAGCTCAACCCATTCGTTAAACCTTCTCTTCCGTCCCCTCCATTTTACCCTCATCGTCGATTTCACTCATCTGTCTCAAATGTCCATAGACACGCCTACAGACTGCCGCAAACTCAATCATCAATCTTCTCAACTACAACCCCTTTCCATTTCCCCAAACGGAGACGTCGTCGTGTCTTTTTTACTAGAGCCGGAGAGTCTCCTTATCAAGTTCTGGGTGTGTCCCCATCGGCCACGCCTCTTGACATCAAAAGGGCTTACAGGAAATTGGCTCTTAAATACCATCCTGATGTCAACAAGGATGTATGCTCACTATTTCTTGTGTTATTTTTGTGTAGGATTACTGGCCATTCTCTTTGAATTGTATTGCAAGATATGGTGTGTGATAATTTGTGTGTGTGTTTGTGTGCAGCCTGGTGCTCAAGAAAAATTTATGAGGATTAAGCATGCATATAACACATTGCTTGACTCTAAATCACGCAAACCCAAGGATGATGGCTATTCTGATTATTCTTACTCTCAAAGAAATCGCACCCAAACTAATCCTCGAGATGAAGAAGATTTCTATGGTCTTGGTAATACTAACTTTTTGATTTGATGTTTACAATGAACTTAAGTTTTGCATTCTTTACATGCTTTACAGTCAAAAGGCTTATTCCGTTGGCAAGAGTTGTGTAATTGTGTGAGAGTCTCTCTTAGATTTATACCCAAGTCCAGTCCAGTCCGTTAGCATTATGATTTCTTTTAAGTGATGAACTCAAGCTTCTCTTTACACTCATACACCTCATTGACGTATTTCAGTGACTTTTAGTTTTAGTCTGTGTATCATATCTGTCATTCTCACCTTGTATGATTGAATCTGCCAGCCGCTTAGTTCTATATATTGTTGCTTCTCCGTTTGATAAACCCATTTATGATGCAGGGGAATTTGTAAGAGATGTTCAACTAACATTAGGTAGATATTTCAATATTCAGATTCCCATATCATTGGTGCACACAAATAGAATACTCTGTTGGGTTACCACTCTCAGTGTAAAGCCACATAAGTAGAATACTCTATTGCTTCACACTCGTGCATGAAGTGTACATTCTTGATTTATTCTTTTACCGTTCTGTAATGTGTTTACCTTTGTGATACAGCGGATTTTTTTAGAGATGTTCAAGAAGAATTCCGAAATTGGGAAACAAATTCAAGCTCGCAAGGGAAGCCAAAGAGTCTTTGGGAAGAATTGTCGGTGAGTTTTTGTTTTCCATGGCTGTATTCCATTCATTTTGTTCAAATAGCTTATTTTGCATATTCTAGCGTTTATGATGCAAGTTACCTCAGTTGGGACTGCTTGGCACCCATGCCCTAATAGTTACCACTTACCAACATACCATACTAGTCCATGTAGATGCTAAAATCAAATACAGCACTTTTGTAAAAGATGTGCTAAGCTGGGTTGTTGTAACGTTCAGTTTTCGAGCTTACATGTTAACGTTTGTGAAATGTCTATTTTTGACTGGCTAGTTAAATCATAAATGTCTTGTTAATGTTGAACTCAATTTCATTCAATTTTATCCCGTAGGGTAAATCACTTTGTGTTGTTCGGAGCTTGCTATAGGTAAAGAAGTGTGTCTTAGGATGGCTCAATAATTGTTTTTTGCTTATATTTGTTTTATGCCAAAATGTAAAGTGGATAAATTTAGTTATGATCACAACCAACGGTAATTATATGGTTGGTTAAAATTTGTAGGAAATAGGGGAAGAATTTGTGGAGTTTCTAGAAAAGGAGTTGAACATAACAGATTCTGTAGACAAAGCTGAGTTCAGCAGCCGTGAAGGTTCTCAGAAAAACATGGGGGCAGACTCTGTTGGATCTAACATGAAAAATGAAGATGGGAAGAACAGCAGCATTGAAGATAATATTGATGAAATTGAGGCTACTCTAGCCCAACTGAAGAAAGAGTTGGGTATATAGTACAGTCCATTATGACAGGAGAAAACAATAACTAGGACAAACTGAGTCTTCCCAACGTCATACATTCATCAAGTCCTTGATGATCATGACTAGATCATGATGTCATTTGTTAGAAAAGAACCACTGTAAATTGCGCAAGACCAGATGTAAACTCGAGCACTAACTTGCCTTAGGCTGTCAACCGTATATTGTGTCGTATTTTTGTACCTTCAGATTTGGTGCTGTAAAACTATTTGCTATGAGCACCACAATGAAAGCATATATTTATGGGTTTTTTTTTGCTGAAAACTACCTTCTCAATATATTAATTTAAACAAAATCACTCTTTCAAATTTTTTTGAGATAACTCTCCATCAATTCCAAATATTAAAATCTTGACATCCCGTCCCCGTTTCTGTCAACTTTTGCCAAAAACTGGTCGTTGACTAAGTTGACTGTGATTGAAATCTAATTTTCAACGTTAAAAAACTAATCTAATAGCACCATAACCCAAAAATAAAAGCAACTAAAGATTAATGTTGAGAAATGTTTTGATTTGTTGATTTTGTGGTGATAGATTAAAGTTTGTGTTATGAGTTTTTGTATAATTCAAACACAATTAAACAAGAATAAAATCATATTAAGGTTAATGGTACTATTGGATAAG
Source organism: Sedum album (assembly GCA_006409495.1). NCBI lineage: Eukaryota > Viridiplantae > Streptophyta > Magnoliopsida > Saxifragales > Crassulaceae > Sedum > Sedum album. The sequence continues at coordinate 79,725 of QZGG01000501.1, forward strand.
TATATTAATGGAGAATTTTTATTTAAAGCATGTTCAATTTGGTCAACGACCAGTTTTCTGGCAAAAGACGTCGGAACCGGCAAAGAGGTGTCACTATTTAACGATATTGGAATTGATGGGTGGTTATCTAAAAAATTGAAAGGGTGGTTTCGTCAAAATTGAGCTATTGAGAGAGTGGTTTTCGACAAAAAACCTATATTTATTTGCGGCCAGAATAAAACGGTGTTTGGTTTAATATGATGTAAGTTTGTATTTGTTTTTTAGGTAAACAACATCAGTTTGCGCTCTTAGTGATTTTTTGCCAAAAAATAGTATAATTATATGTTATCAAACTTTGAGATAGATGTATCGAGTTGGATTCATTTGAGACTTTTTATTTTGTTTCAGACCCTTGAGATCCACATTATATGTCACATAATTTCTCTAAAGGAGCTGAGACAAAACTCACCAAACACTATTACTCATATGCCCATTGCCCACCTCGTTTCATTCGATTACTCTCAATTAACTTTATATCTTTAACTAAATATTATAAATTAATTTTACCATAGTTTCATTTTATTTAGGGTGAATAATATTGTACTTGGTTTAATTAATAATTATATATTTATATTTGAAAAAATTGTGTTATGTTTTCATTTATTACTGTCTTACTGTTTCACATTTATTTATCCGTCGTCCTAGAACCGTACTCTTATAGGGTAAAGTTCAAGAGAAAAAAGTTTAGGTGAGAGGAAAGAGTTAATATCAAGCGTTGAATTAGGTTACTCTGTGGTTGAGATTAAAGTTAGTTTTTATATAATGAGCGGTTGGATTTGCAAAAAATCCTAGCGGTTGAGATTGACAGTAATTTTTGAATCAAATCTCATCCGTTGAATTTTTAGTATTCAAATCATGTCTTACTGTCTCACATTTATTTATCTGTCTTCCTACAACCTTACTCTCATTTTATATTTTATATATTATATGTTTTGATTGGTTAGACATTAATTTGGTTTCATAAAAACATACAACAATGCTAAAAATAAATACATAAAAAAGTAGACAACAATATATTTCTAACTATTATATATATATAGAGACAAATAAAATTCGTGAGATGGTAAGACATGATCCTAAGTGTTGATTTTGATTATTTAACGGTTGAGATTAATTTATTTTGTAATTAAAATTGAGGACAAGTGTGCGCAAAACACGGGGCGGTTGAGAATATTATCTTTAAATCTAATCCGTTAGATTGATAAAAATAAATGGATGAAATTATGTCCTAATGTCTCACACTTATATGAATGTCTCACTTGATCTTGATCCTATATATATATCTAATTTGGTGGATTCATCCAGTTTGAAATGTATCATGTGGATCCATCCAATTTGGTGGACTCGTGGATCCCCTCTTGCACCCGTCGATTGCATTTTTGGATGCACCAGATTGTGCCAGCACATTAATGATGCACGTGAGTTGCACGTGATGCACACGTGATGTGCACATGAGAAATGCAAATACGTGGCACAATTGCATCCAAAAAATGCAATCAACGGGTGCAAGAGGGGATCCACGAGTCTACCAAATTAGATGGATCCACATGATACAACCTCTATATATATATATGAGTTAAGTTCTAAGAGGACATCAAATATTTGTAGGACGGAGGACACAATTTCAACCGTTGATTTGATTAATCTGACGATTGAGATTAAATTTGGTTTTTATTAAAGTTGGCGGTTGGATTTGTGTAAAACATGGGACGGTTGGATTTGGAGGTTTTTTTATTTTAAATTCATCCGTTGGATGATTAGAAATCAACGGTTGAGATCATATCCTACGGTTTCACAAATGATTGATTGTCCTCCTTGATCTTTACCCATATATATATGTTGAGTGGGGAAAGTTCAAGGAGAACGAATATATATTTGTAAGACGGTGAGACACGATGTCGATCGTTGATTACTTAACAATCTAACGGATAAGATTTAAATCAAAAATAACTGTCAATTCCAACCGCTCGTGTTTTTTTGCAAATCCAACCGCCCAATTTATTGAAAATCAACTTTAATATCAACCATCAGCTTAATCAAATCAATGGTTGAAATTATGTCCTTTTGTCTTACAAATATTTATCGTTCTTCCTAATCATATCCCTATATTGAGTATAACTTAATATTTTAATCAATAATGTATTCATATTTAAAAATATGTTTTATATATTTAATTTGTAGATTGTTTTGAATTGACGATAATCTCATAAAATATAATATATATATGTATTATATTAATTTTTTTTATAGTTCTACATCAATAACTATTTTTAATTTTTATGTTTTAAAGAAAAAAGAAATATTTATTATCAATAATTAAAAGAATTTAGTGTATATTTATGTAAATATGAGTTTGGTGTGGGAGTAGACTTTTAGGGTAAAATGGGAAAAAATATACAACCCACGGAGGGGTGTATGGTAGGTGGGGAGTGTGAGGGTGTGAGGAGAATCACTATTTCTCTATACACATAGATAAGAATGTGTCACATCACCACTATTCATTACTAACATGAAAGACACAAATGCCTTAGACAACTAACTCAGAGTTTTTTTCTCCGATTTCTCTCTAGCTTTCTTAGCTGAGAGAAATTTTTGGAAATTCTCCTTCTCATTGAGGGAATTTGTGTCTTTCGTGTTCGTTGATGATGGGTGATTTCTTCGTCGCTGTTCGTGGCTGGTGAGTGCTTCCTTCGCCGCCCTGCGTGGTTGGTGAGTGCTTTCGTCACCGCCGTGCGTAGTTGGTGAGTTATTTTGGTGGTCTCCTCCTTCAATCAGCTACTAGCTTGTTGCCACGTACCTCCTTGCTTGCTATACCACGCTCCACGCAGCTTGTTAACATGCATCCACGCAGGTGCTTGCTTGGATGCTTGCTTCCAATAGTTTCATCCATGTTTCTATCTTGTAATCCCTACGTGTTATGTCGCAGTTTGTTTAGTTCACTATCGATTTTTTCTATTATAGCGTAGAGCTGAGCGATGCAAATGACTCGATTTAACTCTTTTCAATATTTTCATATCTTTCGTGATTTCGAGTCTGGCTAAATTTTATTTAGCAGTACAAGTCCTCATGTTGTACTCTTTGGGCTATTGCCCTCTTTTATAAAAAAAACTAAGTGCACAGATGCACATCCATGTGTGTAAACAATTATATTCAAAAGTGTAAACAATTCTTTATAAAATGCATAATGTGCAAATAGGTCTAAAAGGAAGCGCACTCTAGATGTATCTATTCTATGAGTCCAGTTCCTTTACGATCCGGTGCATTTGTGCAAATTGACTTTTTAACTATTTGCATGTTTCACTAAATTGTATGCACGTTTAAATATGCATTTGTGCATCCGCAAAACGACAAAAAAACGTGCACAAAACTACAAAACTGCAAAAGTGCGAATTCATGACCGTTGGATCAATTTGATCCAACGGTCGATTTAGGGGATCGCAGAGATCGTAGGTTAAGAGGGGGGGTCGTAAATGAACGCTCCTCTCTATTCTATTATTAAAGGACAAAGGATGATAGTAACAGTTTATTTTGTAATCACATTTCACTTTTTATAATGTCTTTGTTTATATTAATAATTATTATAACATAGTCAAGTTTGGCATGCTAAGGGTTCCGCGGGTGGGGGCCGCATGAAGAAAATATTGTATGATTTGCGTAGAATTAGAAAATGTGTTTGGTGAATTTGCATTAAAAAGAAGGAAGGGTAAAGATAAAACTCACCCCCTGAACCCCTTCAGCTCCTCTCTTAATTCACGATCTTCTTATGATATTTTGACTCCCAAATAGTATTATTATTCCAAAAAAAAATTATAACACGTTATTAGTACGATCATCATATCCCCAGTTGTGTAAGTTATAGAAGACGATATAGTTTACACTTATTTATATTATTATCATATATATGCATAACGTCATAATCCTACACCATGAACGAATCTAACCCCCGTGTAGTAAAGTATTATTTCATGCACTTTCATTTGTAATGGACTTTCATTTATAAGTGTATACTTTCATTTTTACTATACAAATGATGGATCTAACATCCGTATATATATGGTGTGATTTACATCATGCACTTTATATATATATATATAACTTCATTTTACTATACAACAGAGATTGATCTAACCTCCGTATAGTAAACGAGATGATTTACATCTGATAAATAAGTATTTCATTTAGTATTTGTTTTAAATTGATTATATGTTTACTCCATTTATTTACTTAATCTGTTTTAATTAATTTATTGTATTTATTTATTTAGATGTTAAATTGATGATATAGTTTGAACACCGTTAGCATTTAATTAAACTGGGTAATGAACACCCAACGGCTATAAATGATTATATTCCCTCCAACGGCTATAAATGATTATATTCCCTCCAACGGCTATATTTTTTCCATATAAAAATCAAACGCAAATAAACCATACTGAGCACAAAATTTTCTCTACTACCATATAACTTTCTCACTCAAAGATTTTCAAATATGCAAAAGGATGTCTCGCTTCTTGTTAGTTATTAATGTACTTAGCATCTTTATTTTCATCGAAGATCTTCCACAATATGTATTTTCTACTTGTTGTAAACATCTCAGAATTTAATAAAATATCTTTTGTCTTTCCAATTAATAATCATCGTCATGAACAACCTCATAAAGCTCGAATTTGTGCCACTATATATATAAATGGGTGCAATACCATGGACGGTCGATGTGAAAAATCATCTTAAGGTAAAACGTCTTATTACAACATTGGATGCAAACAACACTGGATCAGCGAGCTATGAAGCTATGTCTCTCATATTTATCAGAAGACATAGTAAAGAAAGCTTGAAAATGAACACCTCACGTTTGATGATCCACGTGAGTTAATGGAGAGTCTGAAAGATCGGTACGATCATCAAAAATATGTGATTCTCCCAAAATATCGTGTGCATGGTACACTTTCAGGTTCAAAGACTTCAAAACTGTGAGTGAATATAATTACACGAAGTATAGCATCGTTGCATACTTTGAGGTACTGCGGAATGCTGATCTCTGAATCAAACATGATAGAAAAGACTCTATGAACCTTCCATGCATCAAATGTCACTCTCCAATAGCAGTATTGCAATTGAGGTCATGAAACACACTCTCAATTGATAATTACTCTTTTGCTTGCTGAAAAGCATAATGAGCTAATGATAAAGAATCACCAGTCTCACCAAACGGGCTCTATAGCTTTTCATATGCAAATTTTGTGAAGTTTGGCAAGCTCGAACACATACCCGATTATCATGTTCGAGGCCAAACCCGAGGTCGTGGCGGCAGTAGTGGTCAGGGAAGAGGTCGAGGAGGTTATTCTCATAACCCTCCTCAAAGGCCCATCATCCCTAACCACAAGAAAAACTGAAATGAATGGAACTAGGAAAATCCCAACAGACTTGAAAAGGTTTCCATCTCCACGAAAGACCATGAATCTATCTGTCACAGATGCAGTCTTAAGGCCATTGGTTCATGAATTGTCGAACCCCAAATCACTTTGTGAAATCACATCAAGAGTGTGGAATGATATAAAAAGGGAAGAGAGGGTAAATTTGTTGACCACCCTACACATGAGTTTACCCATTTTGAAGGTTCTGATTTCCACAATGACTTTGGTATTATGAGAGGTACTTATACTGATGGGAAATAAGTCCATTATGTGGATCGAGATCCTATTTATAAGTATACTCACCATGGGAAGACAAATTGGTAAATGTATATTGTTATTCCAATTGTGGAGTTAAGAAAGGATACATGTGGCATGCCATATGACTACTGACTTTCATTTAACACAAAATAAAGGGTTTACACTTGGTCATACATATGAGCTGCACTGAAACTCCTTTCGGGAGTCTCATGTTTTATAGAGATAAGATGGATCACATATGTTCTCCCGACTTTAACATTTGGAGACCTTTTAATTATAATGTATTTAGATAACTAAATGCAATGTGTATGGATGGTCATTCATATTGGTGTGTAGAAATTCCTTTGATAGTATTTTATGAGACAATATGTATTTTGTGTTTTGCGGGTAACAAGGCAGTTCGATTTATACTGCGGTTTTAGAAGACTAAAACTGTGTCATTTTGAATTATAAAAAATAAACACTACATCGGGTTTAATAATTTTAAATTTAAGAATAGTAATAGGACGTAATTTATTTGCTACAATTTAAAATCACATCGTTTTAACTCGCAACAAATGATTGTACGCATCCAAGGTGAGACACTTATTTTTTCTGAACATCAAACAAAACGCATCAATAATCCTATAAAACATAGTTAATGGGCTTTATTGGACTCGCGTCAAACAAAAAAAGTCCAGCCCATTAATTTTGTCGCTCTCTTTGCAAGTAAAACCCTAATCAACAAAACCCTTTCCGACGTCGTCTCTCAGTTTGCTCTGAATTGTGTATGACCGCAAACCCTAAAGCTTCCTACTCCCTTCTATCTCTCGTGCCTCGTTCAGTAATTCTCGCCAGGCTCAGCATGACCGCTTCCAATGGCTCTGCATCTATTACCAAGCTTGATAAGAAGCTGTTGCTGCAGTCTATTTGTCGGTATTTGAAGACGAATGGCTTCTCCAAAACTGTGAAGAAGCTCAAGTCTGAAGCTAAATTAGATGAGGTTATTATTTACTTGTTCTAATGTTGATGGGTTCGATAGTATTGGATTACTTATGTAGTTTGAAGTTTAAACTGTTTAGCACGAATGCCCATTTAAGTCTGTCATCCAAAATGTGTTGACTTTTTTGCATTTCTTTTCAAAATTTCAATGTTTGTCAATCTTTAAAGCTCACTCTTAAATTTTACTCCACTTTTTATTCTTGTCTAGTTTTTCTTGTGTTGATTCTTATGTTGCAAGTCGATTCTAATCAACTTACGCCTGGTTTCCTTTTCTTCACTACTGTTTTTTTTATAATTTTCTGTGGTTGAACTGTGCCTTGTGTCAAGTGTAGGATGAGTTTACCGATAGCGTCATATTGGATTTGGAAGATATATGCGCCAAACATTTAGAAACACGGTAAGTATTTCCATGCTATAGACTATTTACTAGTAAGGAGCAATTTCTTTGTTTTGATAATTGATACGGCGTGCTGAATATTTTCTTAAACCATATCTCTTGTGAGGTTTGACAATTTGAGTACCTATATAAAACTTGTTCGCCGTTTTAGTATGGTTTTACATTTTTCTATCATTATCAAATCTGGGTTTCAAGTTGGTTTATTGTTGGCCTTATGAATGCAGCACTCAAGCTACAGAGGCTCATCATGTATCTGGCCAAGGTAATGCTACTATGTTCCTATTTTCATTCAAGTTTCGCAGTCGCATTTGCCATTTTGTCATACAACTGTTCTTTAAGACGTTTAGTAATGACTACATACTTATTTCTTAGCTGGTGCTTCTTTTTGGTTTTGAATCTTTGCCAACATTTCAATGACAGAATTAAAAATTAATGGTGTAAAAGACAATTCTACCACTGAGAAGGTTTCCAAAAAAAAGAAAAAAGCCAAGAAAGGTGAACATACTGAGGTTGCGGAAGACTCTGGCATAAAAGAGGCCAATGAGAAATCAACAACCAAAGTTGATCTTGAACCTGAAGGAAACACTAAAGAAAAGAAGAAAAGCAAAAGTTCGTCAGCTAATGTCATGAGTGATGATGCATCAGAGAAAATTAAGAAGTCTAAGAAGATAAAGAAGCAAGATAGTGATACGAAAGAGTCGCCAATTAAGACCAGTGAATCTAAAAAAAGGAAGAGAGTACCTGCTGATGATGACAGTGATAATCTTGATGATGCCTCCCCTAATGTTAAATCTAAGGAAACAGGGGAAGAGGAACTTGTTGCTATGAAGACAGATGATAAACTTGTTGATGCGGCTGACATTAAGGATTTAACAAATTCAAACAACGGAGATAAATCATCTGGTCGGAAAAGTGCTAAGAAGCAACGAAATGGTTCTGCAGAGGTAAATAATTAAATTTAATTATATGTCTTCCACTTTTCATCAGCTAAGATAACCCCTCGCCTCATGGATTATTCTTTGTGATTCATGCCTGGAATATTACTCTTGCATTAAACCCTGCTTCTCGTAGTCCTTACCGTTTCCTTCTGGATTGTTCTTTATTTCACTTCGCTTGGTCCGTGATCTTTGATTTGTAGTTGTACACCACAAGGTTTTACTATTCTTTTAAGGCTTTATCCTCGTGTGAAGTTGTTGCACCGGCTGCTTTTTAGCCCAGGATGTAGTTCAATTTAATAACTGAAGCCTTATTGCTGCTACTGCCCTTTTAGTATGCGCATCTGAGTGTGTATTGTCTGTGTATTATCGAACTGCACTTAAGCTTCCTCCGACACTGGAACTATGCTTAAAAATTAAAATGCCTTTACTCTACCCTGTTCATGTCCCTCAATATATGCGTTTTTATCCATATTGAAACATGTTATTTCGATGTTGATCCCATTGGATGTTGGTTGTGTGTTTAAATGTTGGAATCATATTTTGCAGCCTACAACTGTTAAAGCATTTCAGCGAGTCAAAGTTGATGAAGTAGTTATTACAGATGAAAGGCTAAAGGATAATTCATATTGGGCAAAGGTATCATCGTCGTCCTTTGATCTATCTTACTTCTGAGATTATAGTATCTTAGATGTTTATTTCATCTTTTCAAAGGATGGTGCTGAAACTGGCTATGGCGCAAAAGCACAGGAAATTCTTGGTCAAGTTAGGGGAAAGTAAGTTATCGCCTTTAATTAACTGAGGTTTATTGTAAATTCCCTTTTTCTGTGTCGTCTTATGTCATTCTCGCTTAGTCCTTTCAAGTTTCAATGAATTTCTGTTGTACATGATGGTTGTGTGTTATACTGTTAAATGCCGGACTGAGTCATTGTAATCATTAGCTTATTTATAGCTTTATATTTGTATCTCTTTCAGGGACTTCCGGCATGAGAAGACGAAGAAAAAGCGTGGAAGCTACAGAGGAGGGCATATTGATTTCGACTCCCACTCAATTAAGTTCAACAACTCGGATGATGAGTAATTATTCCGACCATATAATTTTGTTACATTATCTGAAATTGCAACTTACACTGATATTGAGTGGCTTGCCGATCTCTCCCATTTGTTATTTGGCCATGTTGGCACGGACGAAATGTTTTATGAATTTTATCTATATAAATTGTCATGACAATTGCCTATCCCGTTATTACATTGCAATTGCTGTGCGCATTTGTGGGTAGACTAAGGATTGAAAAAGGATTTGATTTTAATATAAATTATAGAGGTTAAATTTTAGAGAACCACCTTTATAATATGTATAGGAAATGACCTCTATAAAGTGTGTTGTTAGTAATTCATCACTTCATTACTGTTCTGTTAGAAAACCACCTATATAATACTCATGCTATAAAAATTGAATATTTTTGTTTTGTTTAATCAAAATTTCTTGAATTACATCATTTAATCTACAATTTGTTAATAGTTATTTCATTAAATTTTTTTATTAAAATTAAGATATAAATAACAATTTTATTATATGTTTTATTAAGTTATAAATAACATTAAATATTTTATTTTATTGTAGCTAAAACATGTATTCGATGTATTTTTATTTAATGTATGCAAAAATTATTAACAAATCTTTTTGAATATTTAAAATCACTAATTAATATGAATAGGTTTGATAAAAAATCAAATATATGTATAGTTAAATTAAAGGTACGAGAGTAATATAATAATTTCGTATTTTAAATTATCTTAGATTATCAAATTGTCCTCTGTGGAACCTAAATCAAGAGTTTCGAAATGGTATTTTGGTAACAAAATCATCATTTGGCTCATTCTTGTATAGTTTCGCATCCACCAACTATAATTAATAATGTTTAACAGTTTTTAATAACTAAAAGGGTTTCTATAATGGGACTCGTATCTCATGCTCTTTACAACATTGTACAACGAATTTAATTTAAAATTTTAATTTAAATGGTGTAGTTTTGACTTAAAATACCATAAATAATGTAGTTTTACTCGAACTCAATTTCAAATTCATTGAACCTTTTGTAAAACGACGTAGTTTTAATTATTAATGTACGCTGATTTCAATTGATTCGATTTCGAAAAGTTTGGTGCTTTTTTAACGTGGGTTGTTGAGGGACATTCGAACTAGACGGTCGAATGAGAGTTTTTGATGGCGGATCAGAGTAGGATTGATTGACGTAAGTTAAATTAAGTCATCAATATCGATTTTAAATAAGCATTGAGTTTCATAGGCTATTCTAATATCTGAATTTTCATGTTTGAAGAACTGAGTTTATGTTTACTGATTTTGAATAGAAAATATAAATATGGATAAATTTGTTACTTCAACAAGGATTGGCTTTTCGGAGTCAAGATGAAATGAAAATTCCCTTACTAGGGAAAACTTTTTGGAAGTTTTTGATTGGTATTCTGCGAGAAATGTTGAAGTTGGAAAGGTGATAAATGAGAATCCGCTAGGTAATAATAAACTTATTTCTCCTTCGATTCAAAAGGACATTATAAGAGCATGTGGATCTAGACTGCAAAAACAATCATTAGTGATATTGTAGATGAAGTCTTTTCACTACTAGTAGATGAGGCTCGTAATTGTTCGTCAAAGAGCAAATGATCATTGTTTTAAGATATGTGAACCGTGGAATCATTATGGAGCGCTTTATTGGACATGTTCATGTTGTTGATACCACATTAATATCGTTAAAAATGGGATAGATGAAATTTTATCAAAGTATGGATTGTCTCTATCCAAGCTTAGAGAACAAGCTAGGTGATTTGATGGATCAAAGATTCTTATACTGAATAATCTTTGTGTAAGATATATTCATTGTTTTGCTCATCAACTCCAATTTGTCGTTGCACAAAGTAATCAATTTGGTGTGATTCCTTTGGATATTTATCCTTGGTCGTTAATATGGTCGGTGCTTCATGCAAAAGAAATGATCAATTTTGACAAGCACAACATGAACGCCTAGTGGAGAAGCTCACAAATGGTGAAATTTCTACGGAAAGAGGATTGAATCAAGAAAAAAATTTGACTTGTCTGGGAGTTACACGTTAGGGTTCACATTTTACAACTATTGTTCGCCTCCTATCTTTGTGGCCATCAACAATTGAAGTTCTAAGTGATATATTTAGTGATGGAACCGACTACAAATCTCGAGGACTTGCCTTTAGCATGATTCAAAAAATTGAAACTTATCAATTCGTATTCTTTGCTCACATGATGAAGTTAGTATTGGGAATGACAAATGTTTTAACACAATTTTTGCAAAGAAAATATCAAAATATTATGGAGATCGTGAGCTTGATTCAAAATATCAAAAAAAGATTGCAGTAATTGAGGGAGAATGGATGGACTAATCTTTTGGACAGTGTGAACAATTTTTGCTTCACCAATAAAATTACGATTCTTAATATGGAAGATGAAGTTCAAAGTCTCCTTCTTTTGAATCGTGATACGAAAACTAATGAAACACACTTCCGAACTGATATTTATAATCAAGTATTTATATTTAAATCTTTTACAATATATCATTAACGTTTTTGTTAATTGTTTGAAATATTTAAATAGGTGATTGATCGAATTAGCCAAGAGATGGAGCATCGGTTTGTGTTGAACTGGATATCACACTGCATTTCCCTTGGTATATCGTGTTATTGAGTTGATTTTAATGTTATCGATTTGCGTAACAATCATGCATCTTTTTAAGAATATGCGCAATGATAGCTTGATGTGCTATTTAAGAATGTTAGTAATGAAACAATCATGCATCTTTTTTAGAATATGCGCAAGCTGGATTTACCTCCTCCGACATCAAAATTAATTTCAGATGCCACTATTATCTTTGTTAATGATTTTTTGTCTTTATTTTTTTGAAAAATTATTATTTTTCTTAGAATACATTTATATTAAAATTCTGCCCCCTATTCCGAGTCTCTGGATCCGCCATTGGCCGTACGTAGCATGAGATCAATCTCACAATTCTAGGAAACATATACTTAAATCAAAAAAATCACAAAATGTTCAATATTTAATCGATCGAACTAAGTCTAAGTTGTGAAGAATCAATAAAAATATGATATTTAACACAAGAACATATCTCTAACTTTCATTGGTTTAGCTTAGGGTACAATCGGATGTAAAATATTAATACATTGACTCCCATATTTAGGGGTTTGTTTGTTCATCCATTCTCGAAGCTCCACCTACCTTTTGTTTGATCTGATCAAGGGCTCTACGATTTAAAAAAGTCTCACTGACCAACTAAAGCCCGACCCAAACCGCATTTCATGATGAAAAATTCCGAATTTGAATGTCACAGAGAAGGCTATGGTTTATATTCCAAATCCCGACTCAGCCCGAAAGCTTGACTCAAGATAACCCAGAAAAAGTTCGATCGAATAAAAATAAAAATTAGTGTATATTAGTATCGATCTCAAATCATTAGATATTTAACTGCTTAATTATCATTATCACGATATATAAAAACAGGGTTGGATTCCTGTGAGACAAAGGAATTTTGTGAGACGATGAGACATGATCTTACACGTTGATTTTAATAATCTAACGGTAGTGATCTCATCCGTTGGATTTGATAAAATGAAAGAATGAGATGAAGTCTTACTGGTTCACACATGCATACTTGTCTCATCGGAACCTAATCCTACAAAAACATACAACAAATATTGTTAACATAATTATTTAATATGAATATGTAACAATTAGATTGTATTTACAAATATGATTCTTTTATGGGTTTATTGCCCCAAACCACCCATAAAATACGCGTTTTCCCCAAAACCACCCTTAAAATAATTTCTTCCCAGAAACCACCCCGCCGTTATACCTTTTTTCTTAGGAACCACCAGCCGTTAACGCCGTCAACTTTCCGTTAAAAGCGCACTTTAATGGGTGGTTTGTGGAAAAAATAAAATTTTATGGGTGGTTCAAAAGAAGAATAAAATTAATAGTGAGTATAATTTTTATTTAACATAAAATTAAAATAATAGGTTAAAAAACCATACATTTAAAATTTATTGTTGTTAACAATATTATAGTATAATGTCAATTATAGTTTTATTACCTTTTGAACATATTTTAGCATATATAAACTCTATAAGAGTATTATACAAGACATACAATTTTTTTAAAATCTAAGGACCAGATACAATTGAAGAAAAATTTAAAAAAGTATAACAATTTCATATTACCTGGTACTCTAACACAATTTAAATTACGTCCCTTCAAGGTCCTCGTGATATACACTCAAACACTTAACAAAATCGAAAGGCGAATACAATCAAAAACTTATATAAAAGATATATGGTAAATTCCAGAAAATCACCCCTATAATAGGGGTAATTACAGAAAACCACCCCTATAATACGTATTTACAGAAAACCACCTCTATAAATAGCTCTGTTAGCATTTCACCACCTCGTTACTATTCCATTACTATTCCGTTAGATAAATTATTAAAAAAACTAAACATATTATAATAATTTTAAATAATTTTATTTTTTTAAAATAAAATAAATTTAATTTAATTTTAGTATATTTAATTAAAATTCAAAGTATTTAATTAAGAATCATTATGTATATTTAATAAGAAAAAATTCATAAAAAATTGAAAACCTTCAAATATTATACTTTTAATTTAAATAATAACATTATAGTTAGAAAAAAAATCAAATATTATAGTTATGAAATTATTAATATTAAAAATATATTCATCATTAGTTCATGAAATGATGTAATTAATGTGTTATTTCTTAAATCAAAATATTCAAATCATATGGTTTATGAAATTATATTATGTTTCATCAGATTAGTGTATTATTTCATAAATCATATAATATAAATATTTTGGTTCATGAAATAGTATATTATGATTCATGGACTCTAAATTTGTTATATCCTGAAATAATATTAATATTTCTATTAAGAATGCAGGAGCACATTCTAACGGTTACCATAAATCTTTCCCAAAATACCCTTTTAACAGATACCAAAAACGCGCTTCTGCCTTTTGATCACCCAGTCCTGCACAACAAAGCAACACAAATGAATTCCGATTCCGATTCTGATTCCGATTGAGGTGGTTTTTAAGATACGATTTTGAAATCCGAAAGGAGGACGGAGGAACGCGTTGTGGTTGAATCTCAATCGAGGTACTTGCTCTGACGATATATTAGTAATCAGATCTGTGTTTGATTTGCTTTTGATGTTGTGGTTGATTAGGGTTTCGATTGGGATTAATTCTAGGGTTTGGTTGAGTATTCCGATTAGGGTTACGGGTTGGAATTGGAATTGGAATTGGAATTAGGTCTTTGTGTTTTCGGGTTGGATGAAGACGGTGGGTGATTAATATTATTTATTAGCGGTTGTTTGATGTGTTTGATTTGTGCAGTTATTTTCTTGTATTATTAATTCATGAAATAATGTAATATCTTTCATAAAATATAATTTTATGGTTTAGGAATTAAAATTAAAAGTCAATAGAGTATATAATATTAAAATAATTAATATACGATTACATGTTTTTCGATAGGGATTACATGTTTTTTCTTGATAACGATTACATGTTTGAATAGATCCTATATTATATTGCATAAATGATTCTTAAATTAAATGATTCTTAAATAAACCTTTCAATTTTTTATAAATTTTTTCTTATTAAATATACATAAATGATTCTTAAATTAAATATTGTCAATTTTAATTAAATATACTAAAATTTAATTTAATTTATTTATTTTTAAAAAATAAATTTATTTAAAATTATTATAATATGTTTAGTTTTTTTAATAATTTATCTAACGGAATAGTAACGGGAGGTGGTGAAATGCTAACGGAGCTATTTATAGAGGTGGTTTTCTGTAAATACGTATTATAGGGGTAATTTTCTATAATTACCCCTATTATAGGGGTGGTTTTATGGAATTTACCCAAAGATATAATAACTTAATGATGCTCGACTCTTTAACATATTTTAATATTCACATTTATGAGGTACTATTGAAACTAATTATTTTGTACAATTAGTTAATTTTTATCGATTTAACTTGCGAGTTATGGTTAGGAAAAAAATAGAGTTTTATGGGTGGTTTTTGGCAAAAATAAGGTGCTTAAATATGATGCACTAACGACTGATGGTTCCTGAAAAAAAAGGTATAACGGCTGGGTGGTTTCTAGCAAAAAATTATTTTAAGGGTGGTTCCGGGGAAAACATGTATTTTATGGGTGGTTCGGGGCAATTAACCCTTCTTTTATTATATTTAACAAGCGGATACAGAGTAATTTCCTAAATATCATCCGCGCCTTGGTATTTGTTTTTCAGATGCGCGACATGTGGGTCACACATCTCTTTTTTAACTTTCATCTCTTTTTTTATAGTCTAGGCAAACAGGGATCGAATCCACAGTGAACGGTGAGAGTAGTCTTTATCTACAACTAAAGATTGGGGTTTGTGAATGTAAATAAGCAAGTAAAGAAAAGAGTGTGCAAGTATCACTGGCGCGCAGAATACAATACGAGAGTTAGACAATAAATCAGAGATGAGCTCAGCTTAGACTTATCACTATGAACTCTATGTTTATCACGGGTTTCTAAAGATCTATGACTGACTGTTCACATAAGCTAAGGTCCGGTAAAGGCTTAATAACTTACACATATATTATGGTAAAAGTCTATATGATGTTACTACCCAACCTTGTCTAATTAACCACGAATCCGGTAAAAGTAGTGATTAAGTATTCTAGTGCTACTCCTATCATTCACTGTAACGTACCTCTGATAGTTTAACGTTAGATAATAGATTCTATAATTAGGTCTGCGGGTAAAGGCTTCGCCTAACTATCTAACCTAATTATCATGCAAGTATGCTCAGAGTAATAATACTAAACAGGTCATGCATTAAGAATAAACCTCAAAACATATTATTCATAGTTCAAAGTCAAACTGAATTCAGAAAGTTAGCTAGACATGCTGAACATATTCATCTCAAAGTCTGTATGATAAACAACAAGTATTGAAACTATAGCCTGATTGCGCGTTGTCAGTCGCACATCTCGGACTTGCGCCGCAACTCTTCTCTTTCTCTCTCTTTTCCGGCTTCGAACTCTCTTGTGATTTCCTCTGTGCTTTGTATTTATACTCTTGCCTTCTAGGGTTTCCGTGAGAAAATAGGCAAAAAAATATATTGGAAATCATCCTTATCTCTAAAAATCTGTCTTAGAAATATCTTTATCTCCAAAAACAAGACTTAGAAAGATTCTTTGTGCGTGATGACGTCATCGCTCCGAATTTGTCCCTGATTGCTGACGTCATCGTTTTGATCTGCTCTGCGCGACTCAATACTCGCGCGCTACACTTCTTGCGTGCTCGTTGGTTTTTCGGCTCTTGTCAGCTTTGTTGTTCTTTGCTCCGAGATTCAGCCTTCTTGTTGCAGTTTTGTTCTAATTCTTCTAATAAACTTGAGATACAAAACTACACCAAAAGCGTAATCTTATACTTAAAATGTTAGAAATCTAAGCAGTTTAAAGGACCTAAAACAATATACAAAAGTGCCTTATCAAATCCCCCACACTTACTCTTGTTTGTCCCTGAACAATCCGGCTTCCTTACCTCTTGTGTAATGTACGCGTTGGCAATGGACTTACTGCGCAGCATGTTCTGCGCCACTCACATAACCTGCCCAACTGTGACTACAAAACTTGAAATTGATTTTGGTAAATAATTCAAAGTTTGTTTTACCTTTCTTGTGGAATGCATTCCAATTCGGATGATTGGGAGATAGTCCTTTTTAAGCATCGGTCACCGAATTTCCCCTTGACTTGCAATTGTATGGTTAATCATGCTGGCTTCTTTTGGTACGTGATTGATTCGCGTCCTTAGGATTTTTGAGCTTAATTCTTCGACCCTTCACTATGTTTTTTCTCGGATAATTTGATACACACGATATTGCACAAGTTCTTCTTTTTATTGTTTCGGCCTTTTGAGCTCTAACCTTTGAATTGAATACTTTTCTGGTTCGGATCTTATTTCTTCCTTAGAACGGTCCCAATCATAGCCTTCGGATAGCAGCTATGGAACAACGCCCCGCTCTCGCCTCTGATCAGTCGCGTGCAAGTCAGGTCACGCGTTTGCAACCGCGAGCCCCTTCCTGAGCGACTAACTTCAAAATGAAGACGGTCTGTTTTCTCGTCTCGTCACGCCATTAGGGTTTCGCCTTCGACACTTGCATGACTGAGCTTGCTCCTTTTTCCTTTGACCGCGAAATACCAACCTCCACGACCATTCATAACCATACAACCGCTCCTCAAGCTTTGTCCGGTCGACTGCTTTTCTAGGACATTTCTATCAACTTCACATCCCTCTTTATTCCACTCAAGAGTACACAAAAAATTCGAAAATAATTAATCAAAAATCAGAATAAGTCATTGGCGAGCACGTCATTGAGTGCTGCAAATTTATTCCGGCTCTCCTACTTAGTATAGTATTGGCAAGTTAGGGTCGAATCCACAGGGAACGGTGAGAAGTCGCCTTTTAATCTACAACTAAAGATTGGGGTTTGTGAGTGAAAGCAATTAAAAGAAAAGAAAACAGTTGCGCAAGTGAAACTGGCGCACAATCAGAAAGCAATTACGAAAGAGGTTAATAAAAACAAGAGATGAGCTCGGTTCAAATTCTTCAGTATGAATTTCCATGCTTATCATCGGTTACTAAAGATACATGATATAATGTTCACGTAGGTTAAGGTCCTGTCACAGCTTAATAACCTACACATACATTCCGGTCAAAGTCTGTATGATATTATTACTCAATCTAGTCTAGTCGACCACGAATCCGGTCAAGGTAGCTATCAACTATTCTAGTGTTACTCCTATCATTCACAGTCACGTACTTCTGATAGTTTAACTATAGATAATAGATTCTAAAACTAAGTCCGCGGTGCAAGGCTTCGCTTAATTGTCTAACCTAATTATCATGCAATTGAGCTTGGAAGAATAATACTAAACTTATCATGCAATTAAGAACAAAACCTCAAAACATGTCATTCATAGTTCTGAATCCAAACCGAATTCAGTAAGTTAGCTACACATACTGAATGTATATATCTCAAGAATAATTATTAAACAACTAGAGTAACAAGCAAATCTGAATGATGCAAGGTCTGGCTCGCGTCGGCAGCTCGCGCGCACAACTCTCACAGCTAGGTCTGAATTTCGCTCTGAGCGCTCCTCTTCCTCTGTGCATCATGATGTGATTTTCTTGAAGCTTTGTATTTATACTCTTGCCTCCTAGGGTTTCCACGAATAATTAGGCAAGAAAATCTGTAGGAAATCATCTTTATCTCTAAAAATCAGTTGGAAATATCTTGATCTCCAAAAACCGAACTTAGAAATATTCTTTGCGCGTGATGACATCATCGATCCGGATATTTCACTGATTGCCAACGTCATCGTTTTGCTCTGCGCGGCGCGCTCGTTGGTCTTTGGCTCTTGTTACTTTGTTGTCTTTTGTTCCGAGATTCAGTCTTCTTGTTGAACTTTTGTTCTAACTCCTCTGATCAACCTGAGATACAAAACTACACCAAAAGCGTAATCTTATACTAAATATGTTAGAATTATAAGCAGTGTAAAGGACCTAAAATAGCATACAAAAGTGCTCTATCAGTCATTTATGCACAAATTATGCAGATGTGCGAGTAACGCACACAAGTTGCGCACGCCACTGTTTCTCGCGCACAATTACTCTTTGAGATTTCACATATCAGCTAGTTTAAACTAAAAAATTGAAAAAATAAACTAACCTAAGATAGGTACTACCTTCCCACACCTAAACAAAAACGTGTCCGCACGTTATGCACAAGTTATAAGGAGAGCAGTACGCATGCATGCACATAAAAATATTGCATCGAATATAAATACATGAGTGAGCACAGTTCAAAATATAGCCAACCACCGATTAAGTCAAAACACCATTCAAATCATAACGCTGAATAAAATACAATTTATAAACAGAATAGTTCACACATTCAACCACCGCAATAGTTCACACACCAAATACAATTATTCAAAAGGAAGAGGAAAATGATCGGATCCTCACTCTGCAGCGCATACTCTTCCGGGATAGGGTCACCTGCGCGCCATCCTCTGGGCGGGGTCAGGTTCAGATTGGCATCCTGCGGCGCCATGTACTCCATCACCCTCTGGGTGTTGAATACCCGGCGTTCATCAATCTGGAACTGTGGCACTGGTGCATCACTTCCCTGTGCGCTGGACTCTGCGCGCGCAAGCTCAGACACGCATCTGCTCCTTCTGGGCGCGACTTCCACTTGCGCGACCACCTCTGGGGCAGCCCCCAGTTCTCTAATTCGCTCCTATAGCTCCAGTAAGCGGTCCCATCCGCGCGGATCTTTATTCCTCTAAACATGCACATCTTCTTGCACGTCAGAAACTCAGCCGTACTATGGTGTGTTCTTTAGTCCATGGCTCCATGTGCAGACCACGCAAGAAGTGCGTGATCAATCCTCCGCACAGTAGCGGACCCTTGGTGCTCATCACTTCCCAGTAGTTGGTGAGCAAGGGCGTGTAGCGCACCTTCTTCCCGTAATAGAGCCCCTTTAGGATCTCCATGTCCATCAGTCCCGGGCGTTGTGATCCATTGTAACGCCCGAGTATGGAATGCGAGATAAGCCTTTGGAAATAAAACATCTTCGGGTCCAAAAACTCGGTCTCCAAACTCCTTCTTTCAGCATATGCCTTGCTACTATCGGTCCAATCCTCCCAAGCCTCTTGGTCGGTGTGTCCATCCACCGACGCTCCGAGCATAGCGTCAAAACCCATCACAGCACCTAACTGTGATGGCCGTGCTTCATAGTACACCCCACGGTGCCTTGCATTTTAAAATTGAGAATGAGGTAATCATTTATAAATTACTTTTAAAAGATAAATGACCATCGAGGTATCATTACCATTGTGTATCTTCATGTATTGTATCTGCGTATTGTGTCACAGATTGGTGAAATACTCTTTTTGTTGAGGTTTGAAGTTGATATTGTCCATGCTCCTGTTGAATTCGAGAGCATGGTTCTTTCCTTTTCAGAATTTTTTTGTTACGTGATAATGCACTATGATTAATTGTTCGTGTGGCTGTTCGTATTTGTTCTGTAACAAAGAAACAATTAGTAAAGCAATTTCATAAAGCATTATGTGAACAAAAGAACAAAGTTTATTAAGTTGCAATTACCTTCACATGTGGAAGTAACATCTTGAATTACAATTTCATTAACTAATCTCTGATCATGTTGTGCCCAAATTTGTGCATCTATAACATGGAAACAAATTTTGTTGACGCAATCGATCTAAATGTATAAAATTAGTATACAAATTGTTAAAGTAATTACCTTCACCTTCACACATCGGAGTATATTCTTGATCTATAAATTCGTTAGTTGCTCTCCGTTGTCGTTGTGCATACATCTTTCGTTCTAGTCGACCTTGAATATACTCTTGACTCATATTTCTTCACCTGGGAAAGGTTCAAATGAGAACCTATTTTACAATGAAAACTTAGAACTAATATGAGCCTTAAGATGTAGGAATTAAATGGTTTGGATTGATGACCCATTAATCAAATATTAATTATTTTTAGTGATGAAAGGCACTACGCCAGAAAACGGCTTAAGTGACACATAAAAAATAGTCGCATAAGCCCTAAATTAGTCGCATTAAATCTTATGCGTCTCGCTTGGTGTCGCATAAGGTAAGTCGCATAAGGCGTGTCGCAAATAATCTTACGCGACTAACTTATTATATGTTAGTCCCTTAAGGTAAACACATTTTGCGACATAACATAGTGTTGTCACATAAGGTTCTTGTCACATTACGCTTAACTTTTAGTGACACACGTATGATTTGTCGCATAAGATGGATTATGTGACTTCAAATATGTTAGTATCCGGGATCGTTTAACATTATGAAATCACAAACGTTTCACTATCAAGTTGCAAGTTTATTGAATTCAAACCAAATTCTTCAAATACATCAAGTTTCAAAACATTTCACAAATACAAGGTGTACAAAAGTGCTATCTCTACACAATAAAAAGATAAGGCGTCGGCAACATGAGCATAAGCAGCTCCAGCAACTTCACTTTGGGCAGCATACACACCTTCAGTTAAGTGAATGTGACCTCTTCCTTTATGGTGTTGGGAATCTGATGACTCAGGCTTTTGGGGGACAACGTGAAGCTGGAGGTGATCAAGAATGCAGGGCACATACCTCATATGGAAAAACCAGATGAATTTAACAGAATCGTGTTGAAGTTCCTGCTAGGTGGATGCTTCTGAGCACTCTCAAGCCTGCAAAATTAAGTTACAATTTTCAACATAGCTGTTTCATAATCAAGTGTGTAGAAAAAAAGTTCACGTAATCAAGCTGTTTCAGCAGTGCTGCCAAACAAGTATGTAGGCGCGTACTAGTAACACTTATTCAATAGCACCATCTAAAATATCTTTTATACTTTCTGAAAACCAGTCTGTTTAGCATTATCGTGCGCATCTGAAGGACATTGTGCATACATAGCAAACAATCCACATCAAATTCTAAACCAGTTAATGAGAGGCATCCAGAGAGTTTACATTTGAAAATAACATCAAATCCTAAATAAATGTAACTTGTGAGGAATGCCTGACAGTGGGATTTGCATCCTGTAGAAGGGAGAGTGAGGTGAGAGCTCAAGCTGATAAGATGGAGTTAGAATGGATGTGCATACTACTAAACGAAGAAAAGACGATACATACCCCAAAGAAAACAGAGGCAGAACCTTAATCTGATTAATTCCGCAGCTAACCGCACCTTCCTCCACCACAACCCTAAGATGAAAGTGGGGTTGTGTGAATGAGTTTGAGAAATGAAAAAAGGAGTATGAAATCCACAAATTCGGATATACCCGCCTGAAATTTTCTCATCTCAAATGAAACTTTCAGATCCTGCTTGAAATTTTCATTTTCCGCCTGAAATTTTCATATCTTATGTGACTAACTTAGGCCAGAGTTAGTCACGTAAGCATTAAATTTCTAGTAAAAGTGTTACGCTTTACTCAATGTTAGTATTCATGTTAAGTACCAACATATACAAGTAATGAAGTGGACATGAGCATATGATGAAATTTCTTTTTCCATCAATATATATAATTAATATAATTATCTAGAATAAATAGTTTATAAAAAGTTAAACTTATTGCATGTCTTAATCCAATATATTCTTGAATTTTCAACTATGATGAGTAACATACTTGAATGCTCAAAAATTAAACATAACTATACAATTTAGGAAAACAAACTATGACTTCACAAAGTTATGAAGCTTCATAACCAAACATCTCATATCACACAAATCTAAACACGATTTTCAACTATGATGAAAATTTTGGAAGTGAAACTATCATATACAAATGTAAATCCCTTGCCTTGAGTATTCACGTCGCATTCCGTACATTGAGGTATAATCTTGTATCATATTATATCCATTCAAATGCATGCACAATTAGTTCAAAATGTTGCTTCACACTTATATATAACCATACACTTTCAAACACACACACAACCAAACTTAGCATACACTTTCAAACACACACACAATCAAACCTAGCATACACTTTCAAACACACACACAACCAAACCTAGCATACACTTTCAAACACACACCAACCCAAACCTAGCATACACTTTCAAACAAACACACAACCAAACCTAGCATACACTTTCAAACACACACACAACCAAACCTAGCATACATTAAAACAACATAAACTTAATTAAAACGATCCATACCTAATTGAAGAACGTGTCAAGCAAAATCCATGGGAAATTCGTCGGATTTGTGAAATGGGTTGAAGGGGCGCCTTAGAGAAGAAGGTGAAATGAGGAGAGCTCCCGATTGTGAAGAGTGTTCTGAGATAGCATAGTTATTATGAACTTAAACTTATGCGACATACATATATCAATGTCGGTCGCTTAAGACAAAAAGTTGTTGAACCAATTTAATTCTGTCTGAAACGGATCGTACAAAAGTCATAACTTCGTCAGCGTTTCGAAAGTTTGCGTACGTGGCAATTTGAAAATAGACTTACGCGACTAACTATGGGTTGTCACTTAGATAATTGTCGCGTTAGATCTCTTAAGCGACACACTTATGCTTGTCGCATATCATCAGTCACATAAGATACCTTAAGCGACTGGCTATGTATGTCAGTCAGGAACGATAACTTATGCGACTAATGCTTATGTGACTTCATCAACATACGTCGCTTAAGCCATTTTCTGGCGTAGTGAGGGCACACTTGTCATTTCAGATCAATATAGTTAATAAATGGATTATTTTAAATTGCATAAAAAATTTAGTTTATATAATTTGTTTTTAAATTTTAAATTAGTGGATATAAAAAGTGCATCACTAAATACTTTAAAAGTGCATCAATTTTTTAATAAAAAGTCCATTACTAGAAATTTCAAAAATGCATCAAAATTTAAAAAATTGTAATAATTTTTTTAATATGCAAACATTGTAATGCACTTTTAAAAAAATATTTTAATGCACTTTTTTAAATATTGTAATGCACTTTTAAAAAAATATTTTAATGCACTTTTTTAAATATTGTAATGCACTTTTTTAAATACTGTAATGCACTTTTAAAAAAATATTTTAATGCACTTTTACAAAAATATTGTAATGCACGTTTTTATTAAAATATATTAATACACTTTCAAAAAATCATTAATTATCAATTATAAAAATTGAATTGACAAGTGTGCCCCTCATATTGATTGATGATAGTAATTACCATGTTAATAATGTCATTAATCACATCCATTGAATTGTTTAATCATGTGGTTTATATTGGTTCTAAATTTTTATTTTAAATATGGTTTGTACCGGAACCAAACCCTTCTTCACCTTATTCGAATATTTAAAAAATAAAAATGTAAATATTAAAATTAGATGATACAATATTGTGTGAACTAAATACGTACCAACTGTCAACTGGTTTTTGTAAATGTGGATCAAAGAATTTTGATTTCAAATTTAATAACATGCAGACTTGTAGTTTAAGTTTTCATGCAATATCAGTTTCACTCAAGTTAAACAATTATCAAAATATAAGCTGAATTTTTATCTTGATCAATGCAAACAGTAAGTACTATAGAGTACTAAAAACACAGAGTTAAAATGCAGATGTGAAATCACTAAAAAACTAAAAATCAAGAAACCGTTTAAAAACTTCAAATTTTACCAACCCAAAATTAACATATCGTATGAATAATTGTATAAATTTAAACATAATAAATTTTTTAATTTAAAATTACCCTGAGCCGCCATTGTCAAGGTTTAGATACACTGATAACCTCATTAAACAAAATTTTATTTTAAAAGAACATCGAGTGGCTATTTTTCACATATTTCAAATAACACTGACATCGAGTGGCTGTTTTTAAAGATAGCTTGTTAAATAGAGTAAACTCATACCAGTTTTCAGAAATAAAATATGGAAAAGACAAATAATGGTAAATATAAAGCTAAGGCAGATTTTATCAAAGTATATTGATTTAAAAAGCTTTGAAAAAAGCCCTGACGAAATCAATAGAACAGGTTAAACTATAAAACCTTTTAAATTAACAGTAACACAAATAACTATAACGTAAATTATAAAATTCAAGTAAAAATAGGTTAAGCTATGAAACCTTTGATATGTTTGAATACCCCAATCTTTAGTGCCTCAAATCATCCACAACCTGCTACACAAATAACAAGATCGTAAATTAATCTTAAAAATTTCACCAATTAAGATTTCACCAAACTAAAATGCAAATCATACCTGTTTCAATTCAAAACTATTTTGCAAACCGATAATTAATTAGGGCAAGATCAGAAAAGGTCATTTAAGAGTAAATGATATTCATGTCTTTGTGAAAAATTGAAGAAGACCAAAATGAAAAGAAGAAATTAGCAATACCTGGAAGGGCAATTTACCGGAAACCACCCATAAATTTGGGTTTTTTTTCAGAAACCACCCGTATCTTTAAAAATTATAAAGTCACACCCTTAAGTTTATTAAATTTTACAGAAACCACCCATATGTTTAAATTTAATCGAAATATTAATAAAAATGATAAAAAAAACTTATAAAAATACAAAAAAATACATAATTAATTAAAAAATCAATACCTGGAAAGTGGGAAAATATAAGTTGAAATCGTAATTGATAAACTTTCCACTTGTTGGCATGACATAGAAGATAATAGGAGATTGAAAAGATGAGGAATAGAGTTTTGTGTTACGGTCGATCGGTTTAGGGTTACTGAATTTTCACTGATGAAGAAATTGAACTGCGTTGAAATTCATCAGTTTACTTATTTGTCCTTTTTTTAATTTCATTGACTATTTGTTTAATTTAATTTATGGGTCATTGATTTATTTTTTCATTGACACACCCAATTGAACGATATTATTTGAATATAGATATATTAATTTTGAGCGGCATCTTATTATTTTTGATACACTAATTATAATAATTGTATGTGACATTTTCTAAGTCTACAAATCTTGACAGCTGCACTTGTTTGGAATTTTTTTTGTTGATTAAAAGTGGGTGTATTTCATTAATAGATTGACCATAAGTACAAAGTGAAATACAAGCGATGGAGCAAAGTATGAGACACCTCTAATAATGAGTTCTCTCTATAAATCGTTGATCGAGCAGGCCATTAGCGTCACCTTCACCATCGATACCCACGAGTCCTACAGGCAGACAACACCTCGATTTTTGGCTGCAATAAGCTTTATTACCCAGCTCAAACCTGCTGAGACGAAGCCAAAACGGCACAACAACATCCACAAA
This sequence comes from Sedum album, assembly GCA_006409495.1. Lineage (NCBI taxonomy): Eukaryota > Viridiplantae > Streptophyta > Magnoliopsida > Saxifragales > Crassulaceae > Sedum > Sedum album. The sequence continues at coordinate 105,728 of QZGG01000501.1, forward strand.
GGATGAATATACATGCATCCACGAGGGATGAACATACATAAAACAGATAACAACATGTTTATTTATATACATAACGATCTATGAAATAATGAGCGGGGAAAGGATCGATCCACCACATGCATGTAACACTAGGTGATGGATTTGGCCGTTGTGATGCATTTAGAGCACATGCATGGACGATCGGCGGTGGAAACAGGCGGCAGCAAGCGTTGGGCGTCAAAAAGTAAGATGAAAACCATGAAATTTAACACAAAACAAAAAAAGGAACTCCTTGGGGTAGAGGTAGAAGGACCCATCCCGTGGAGGAGATGGTCCCCTCCTCTACCCCGGAGAGGTGGCTTAGAAGGATGAAGAAGGCAGAGGAATTTTTAGAGAGAAGGCAGAGACGAAAAACTCAATAGAAGCTACAAAACTGCACACTTGTTTGGAATTTGAAACAGCTGACATTATATGCCGTCATTTATTTTAATATTTTAGTCCAATGATTTGATCAAAATCCCAAAATGTTATGTCTTAAATAGATGGCAAAATATGCTATAAGTTGGGTATTGGATAAATTTCAGGAAACAAGTATGAAGTTGTAGCTGCCGTAACGTGTGAATTATGTTTCAAGTTTAGATCACGGAATGTTGCTGCACATGATAAATATAAGGATTTTTTTACCGAAAACCACCCGTTCGATAGACCAATTTGAACAAAACCACCTGTTCGATAGGCCAATTTGAACAAAACCACCCCTCCAACATGCCAATTTGAACAAAACCACACCTCCAAGTTTTTAAAAAATAACCACCCTTCAATTCAGTTTTTATTTAGTGCAACCACCCTGTCACTATTCCGTTACTATTTCTATTAAGTTTAACTGTTGACTTCATTGACCATTCATTAATTCATAATTATATGGATAAATAATCCTAATTAACTCTTAAAAATATATTAACCATTAAAATAAATTAAGGTTTAAAATACACAATCCAATTGTTATCAAATAGGAAAAAAGGGCAAATCTGTAAAGTGACGCAAAGTAATTATATTGAAAATATGATTAGCAATAAAATCTCCTTAAAATCCTCCAACTGACATGCGTTTCAAATCAAAATTTGATTCTATCCTATTTTGAATATCCCACCAACATGTTTTTTAACGTAAGCAACAATTACGGATTAGAATCAACATTCTAGTTCAGATCCGTAATACGAAGTCGTCGTGGTGTTTTTGGTCGGTTATACTGTTTTAATTGCAATTACGATTCTTAATGGACATGGTCCAAAATATTGTAGTGTATGGTTCTAGAACCATATAGTTCAAATATTTGGACCATATCAGAATTGACGATCTTATTTGAATCTTCTCGTCGATATGGTTCAGGTATTTGTATTGGATGCTTCTAATACCATAGTCCATAGTTAGCAAATTGATAGACCATACTAGATAACGACAATGATAATATGGTTTTTGTAATATGGTTCATGAACCATTTAGTGATAATTTATGAACCATAAAAGCATTTTGGAAATTATATCAAACCATTCAATATAATCGTCAACCACTATTGGATTATGAATCAGAAACTCAGTATTTTTTGCGTTGCTTGTTCGACAAAACATCAATTAAGAGTAATAGTATCAAATGATCCTAAAATACACGAATTTTTTCCACATGCAGCGTAAGACATCAATGCCAGTCTTCTATTCTAATCGATTTTCAACTCGTCGTGGCTCCAAGTCAGTATTCGCACAATGTATAAGTTCCTTAGCTTATCTACCACTCTTTTCTAAACCTGCAAAAAAGCATTCAACATGGTATTATATGTTCCAGCCAAATACAAAATAGTCTGCGAGTATGATTCAATAAATTGATAAACATGGTTCATGAACCATAATCCACAATTATTTGGACCATACTAATCGAGTATGGTTCAACAAATTGTTAAGCATGGTTCATGAACCATGTATATATATTTTTGAACCTTACAGTATATTCATGTTTAACAAACTGTATCAACCGGATCGCTGCTGATGTTTTATAATTGAAAGTCGATTCGCAATGTCAGACATCAAATGTCGCACAAAACGAAACCCTAACTAAATCGCAACAGTTTAAATGAAACCCTAGTATACTAGACATACAAAACCCTAAGATAACTTACAAGTCAAGCGGAGACATGTGCATGACGGATGATAACAATCGACGCGATGATTACAACAGATGCGAGTGGCAGACACGGCTGAATTCGTTTCTTCGTTTGATTTTCAGAGGTTGTTTCACAATTTCAAAATACCCTAATTTTTGGAGTGAATTATGGTTTGTGAAACAACCTTATTTTGTTGTTCCTAAATTACCCTCGCATTTAATTTCGAATTATTTTAATTCTATATTCGGTAACTTTTTTATTTGATTTGGTTACAAAGCTGGTCCATTGATCTTATTTATTTAATGACTCATATTAGTTGACTTTATACTAGATCTTCACCCATAAATTAATCCCTAAACAAACTAACTCAAATCAAAATTATATAGTAAATTAAGGGTAAATTCTAGAAAACCACCCCTATAATAGGGGTAATTACAGAAAACCACCCCTATAATACGTATTTACAGAAAACCACCTCTATAAATAGCTCCGTTAGCATTTCACCACCTCCCGTTACTATTCCGTTAGATAAATTATTAAATAAACTAAACATATTATAATAATTTTAAATAAATTAATTTTTCAAAAATAAATTAAATTAAATTAAATTAAAGTATATTTAATTAAAATTCACAGTATTTTAATTTAAGAATCATTTATGTATATTTAAGAAAAAATTTATAAAAAAATTGAAGGATTTATTTAAGAATCATCTAATTTAAGAATCATTTATGCAACATAATATAGGATCTATTCAAACATGTAATCGCTATCAAGAAAAAGGATTCGGATCCGGTACAGCGTACTGCGGATTCCAGCCGATTTTAATGAAATTTTAATCCAAAGTTTTAATGTATGTAATTTTTAATTAGTAAATATAATAATAAAAAATCCTAAAAAATAGAAATTTAATATTTTTATATTCTAAAACCCTATCTAAACCACTAAACCCTTTACACGTGGCATCATATTTTCTAAAAATATAAAATTAATTAATTTTAAATTTGGCTGCAAATGGCTATTCGCAGCACTGGATCCAAATCCCAAGAAAAAACATTTACACCCTATCAAAAAACATGTAATCGTATATTAATTATTTTAATATTATATACTCTATTAAATTTTAATTCTAATCCCTAAACCCTAAAATTTTATTTCATGAAATATATTACATTATTTCATAAATTAATGATATTAAATATTATTTCAGGATATAACAAATTTAAAGTCCATGAACCATAATACACTATTTCATGAACCAAAATATTTATATTATATGATTTATGAAATAATACACTAATTTGATGAAACATAATATAATTTCATAAAGCACATGATTTGAATATTTTGATTTTAAGAAATAACACATTAATTACATCATTTCATGAACTAATGATGAATATATTTTTAATATTAACAATTTCATAAGTATAATATTTGATTTTTTTCTAAGTATAATGTTATTATTTAAATTAAAAGTATAATGTTTGAAGGTTTTCAATTTTTTATTAATTTTTTCTTATTAAATATACATAATGATTCTTAAATAAATACTGTGGATTTTAATTAAATATACTAAAATTTAATTTAATTTATTTTATTTTTACAAAATAAATTTATTTAAAATTGTTATAATATGTTTAGTTTTTTAATAATTTATCTAACAGAATAGTAACGAAATAGTAACGAGGTGGTGAAATGCTAACGGAGCTATTTATAGAGGTGGTTTTCTGTAAATACGTATTATAGGGGTGGTTTTCTGTAATTACCTCTATTATAGGGGTGGTTTTCTGATATTTACCCGTAAATTAATCCTTGCTAATTATTCAGTTGACCCTTAAACTAAATTAACTCTTAAAAAAAATTAACCCTTAAACTAAATTAATTCCTAAACAAATTAACTAAAATCATAATTATATAGCTAAATAATCCTAATTACTTTTTCAATTGACCCTTAAACTTAAGTTAACCCTTAGACTAAAGTAACCCCTAAAATCCCAAATCATATTTACATAGTTAAACATCCCTATTAAATTTTAAACTTAATTAACCTTTGAACTAAAATAACCCTAAGCTAAACCAACCACAAACCATAATTATATAGTTAAATTAATCATTAAAAAATTACCCCTAAACTAAACTACCCAAATCTAATTAATTATTCAATTAGATCTTAAATTTAAATTATTACTTGAACAAAAAATACCCCTAAACTAAATTTATCCCAAATCATAATTATTTAGTTAAATAATCCGGATGAGGTTAATGTTAATTAAGGGATTAATTAAAGTTATTTATTTAATTAGAGTTATTTATTTAATTAGGGGTATTTATTTAATTAGGGTTATTTATTTAGTTAGGGTTATTTATCCATAATTGTTTATAAAGGGATGGAGTATAGATCAAGTGAAACATAACTGTCAAATAAAACATGAAACGAAATCTCACTCGTTGAATTAATTGAAATGGATGGATCAGATTTTTTCATTAAATTTAAATTTTAGATGACAATATTCCGATTAAAATATTAAAAAAATCTGTAAAAGGGCAAATCAGTCAAAAATATTTGGAACGGTTGACTAAATTGGGGAAGACGATTCAATTTTCCAAACAAAACAAATTCGAATCTTCGTGAGAATCTTTGGCTTTGGTTCGTGGTCGAAGATATTAGCGTTTTCGGAACTAATTTGAGGCAGGCGGCGCTTGGGTTCATGACGAAAAAGAGGTATGACGATTTTCAAAACCCTAATTCTGATAATCCGTCGATTGTGGTGGCGTAAATTTTTGAGTTCTTGATTTTGACGTCCTCGATAGGGCGGACGATTTTGAAGTCAAACACCATAAGTTTAGACGATACTATGGTGAGTGCTTTAATATTCAATATAAATGTTGATATTTGGTTCATGAACCAAACGTTATCAAATGCTGAACTAAAGTGTCCGGTTGCTTTTGTTTATAGCAATTGTATTCAGTTTGCATTTGTGATGTTTGGTTCATGAACCAAACGTTACCAAGTGTCTGATTGCTTTTTTATAGAGATTGTATTCAGTTTTCATTTGTGGTGTTTGGTTCATGAACCAAACGTAACCAAATGCTGACCCAAAGTGTATAATTGCTTTTGTTTTTAGAAATTGTATTCAGTTTGCATTTGTGCTATTCGGTTCATGAACCAAAAGGTACCAAATGCTGATCCAAAGCATATGTTTGCGTGTTTTATTTATAGAAATTGTATTCAATATGTATAAAGAAGGTTATGAGGGATCTTGGATTAGAAGAGGTTGGAATTTGAACATGGAGATGATGAAAATGCCATTTTCACATAGGGACAGAGGAGTAGTAGCAGCACCGCGCTGAGGCAACCAATTCAGATTACATCCAGATTTGATATTAGTTTAAGTTTTGACTTGTACAAGATTATATTTTCCGGCTAAAATATAAATAAAGCCATGAAAATTTTCGAGATCTCAACAACTATTCAAATAATTTTAGATTGTTTTTTATATATGCAAATCGTGCGTCGGTTACCACAAATTACGGATTAATAAAGATAAAATATACTCACAAAATATTCTCTGAGTGCAAATTACGCATATACCCTTTTATCTATTTAAAAAATCAAATTTTGGAGATTAATTGTGGCCGTTTAATTAAAAGAGACGAATGACTGAGATTATGTTTTATGTTTCAACCTACTAGTTCTTTAAAATGTTTGACAGATAAATTTTCATTTGTCATTTATAGATAATGACATTTGACAAGGATTTTTCCCGTTTTTGATGATGCTGCTGTGTGTTATCTTGTTTTTACATTATTGCGAACAACTTTAATTTTAGTTCAGAACTGAAACTCAACCCTTCCGAAACTTATACCATGTCTTAAATATACCATAGTCAACATTTTAAGAACCATAGAGCCCATAAAATCAAGAACCAAAATTGACATTAAAGAACCAAAGCCGGTCAATTTAGAAATCACGTGTTTCAAACAAAGGATTACAAATGTTAATACTAGAAACCAGCTTGTCAAAACTATATCCTATAGACCAAAAGTAAATCATCAAATTACCTGAACAAATTACCAACACTACTTACCCTCCGTTTGGATGCGAAAAAAAGTAATGGAAAGAAAATTTAAGGGAAAGTAATTTTCTATAGGAAAATTTTATATTGTTTTTTTGTTATTTTCTCATTTTTCATAATTCAAACAAACACACCCAAATATTTTTCTTTAAATTTTCCATCAAATTTTCTTTTTCACTCATTTTTCCATACAACCAAACGGAGCATAAGAAAACATGATTATTATTTGATCAAAACACAAACCATGCAATAGCAAAATCGAAACCATGTTAGATAAATCGGGAACCACGCCCGATTAAATTGGGAGCCGTGACAGATTAAATCAAGATCCGCAAAAATAATTATTTCATATAACCTAGAAGAAGCGTAAATCATCGAAATATGAACCTTGAACAAACATGGACCATAAGTCATCATCCCAAGAACCATTACCAATAAAATCAAGATCCATTGGCTATAGAATATAGATCAAGCAAAAAAACTATTAATAGTTTTTGGACAATTCAAGCACAATTGAACAAGAATAAAGTCATATTAAGATTAATGGTATTATTTGATAAGTATATTAATGAAAAATTTCGATTTAAAGCATGGTCAACTTAGTCAACGACCAGTTTTCCGACAAAAGACGCCGGAACCGGCGAAGGAGTGTCACAATTTAACGATATTGGAATTGATGGGTGATTAGCTCAAAAATTATTTGAAGGGGTGGTTTTGTTAAAATTGAGCTTTTGAGAGGGTGGTTTTCGACAAAAAACCTAACAAAAAATATTGTTTTTAAATGAATGGAACTGCACTAGGAGTTGAGTGATGACTCCAAACTGCCTACATACCCAGCTGAAAAACTGGGATCAAGCTCCATGTACTTCTTCAGTACTATTATTACATAGTTTACTTGAAAAAATGTAGGATAATCCACTGAGATTATTTGTAGCTCCATGCGTTGTTCTTCCCCTCCATGCCCTCAACTGGATCATACAACGAATGTTACTAGTGACTTTGATCTTGATCTCCTCCGGTGCCGGGTGACGGACCCTCCGGCTCCTTATCCTTATTTGAGTTACTAACCAAATGCGTCTGCTGTGATAGATCCTCTATTCCTATAATAGGTTGAGAAGCACCGATTAAATGTTCTCCATAATGTGTTTGAACTCCTCCAATATCTGTTGGCCCCAATTGTTGCACTGCTCCGAATTGTGATTGAGAAGCATCAACTAATTGTTTTTGATAATAGTCTTGAACTCCTCCAATATATGCTAATCCGTATTGTTGCGTTGCTCCGAGTTGTGATGAAGAATCAGCATTAAGTTGATGTTGATATTGTGCACGAATTATTCCCTAATGATGTTCGTTGAAAGACAATTTTGCTAGCGTAAAACATGTTCCAATCTTGCATGGCTTCTTAGCTTTATTGTCCTCCAATCCTTGCTAATGATGTCGACGATGATCATTGGCATGCATCCCTTGTTATTTGACCCACTTGAGACAGTTGGTAAGATGAAAAGCCCTTCTTGTTGAGGCATCTTGCCTTTCTTTGCAGCTTGTTCTGTTGTGTAATCTTGATCAGACCCACAACTCCTCTTCTTTCGATTTGTTTTGTTAAAAACAATATGGCAGATCACCCAATGATCAGCGACCGGCTCCCCGTTAATCCTCAACAAACTATACTCGTTCATATTCCACTGAGAAGTGACCTTACTCGTCCCAGACGAGAAATTCAACAACTTTTTGTCCGACCACCTCAGAACCTCCGTAGAATGAAACAATCTACGTTTCGACTTTCTGCCCCTTCAACGTTCCTAAATCATTCTTTGAAGCTCTTCGGTATTTCTCTTGTGAACGTTTCTCAAGCTTTGTGAAAACATAAAAGTTCGTTCTTTGAGCCTTAGGTAACGATGCAGCTAACCCTCATGGCCTTTGTTCGCCGTACGTCCCTGTGGTGAATGAAATAATTTGCAATGGGTGGAAAAGGAATTTCGTTAACCAAGTGTCTCAGAAAGAAATCGATAATCTCCTCGCTTTTTGGTGCAAATTTAAATCCTATAGGGAAATCCATGTCGAATTATTTTGAATATGAAAATATTGAATATCAATGTCTAATTGGGCTGAATAGATAAAAAAGAAAACAAGAAATAAAAGCCTAAGAATAAGAAAAGTGAAGAAGAGAAGTGGAATTTTCTAGAGAGGTGTGGAAGATAAGAAGATAAGTGAGAAGATGTTTTAGTAGAATAACTAGAGAGAGTAATAATATGATTCCAATTGGACATACAAAATCTTTCATTTTATGATACTATATGTATGCTAGATGTATTTGGGATAAAAAAGAAGGCTTTTTTTAGTACCGTCACTACGCTAGAATTCACTTAAGTGACACTTAAAAAAATGACGCATAAACTATAAGTTAGTTGTATTACCAAATATGTGACGTAATTGGAGTCACATAAGGTCCGTCGCATATTTGGATCATCATTTTATGACATAAAACAGTCTTGTCGCGTAAGATATTAGTCAGATTACACAAAGTTTTATTGACACATATAACATTTGTCTCTTAAAGTGATAATGTGACTTCAAATGTTACAAAAGTTATTTGAATAATATTATAAATCTATATTGTAACAAAAGACTTTATATTACTCATTTTCAAGTTGTAAATACAAATTCACAAGCCAAATCCAACAATACAAATCAACTTTCAAGACCAAATTTACTTAGATGCGAGGTTTGCCCCATCCGAAGCATTTCCTACACGGCTAGCGGGTTTGCTTCAATATGCCTTGAGCAACATCCACAACAAGCTTGACCCTATTCTTCCAACTTTATGGCACCATGGTCAACCAAAAATCTGCACAAAAGATAAATAAATTTACATCAGAGTATATGTAACAACTTGTGCCACAATCTTCAACATCTAACTATTTATCAAACATAATTTCTAGACTTCCTTGTTTATGAATTCTGATGGAAGAAGTGGGTGTTGCACTTGCAGAGAAAGAGCATCGTGGAGGTAATAAAGGTTAACTTCAACAAAAATATTAAGAGTAACATAAGAAGTGAAGTGGTAAAATTAAGAGACCCATATCACAAGCTAAGATGCAAGGGAGTTGAAGTTGTGAGATAGTGAAGTTAGTTTTCGTGTTGCTAAATGAGTTTCCTCGAATATTAGATGTTATGTACAAACTTTTTGAGATTCCGCCTGAAATTTTCAAATTCCGCCTAAATATTTCACATCTTATATGACTGACTTACTCAATGTTAGTCGCATAATTTTTACATCCCGCTTGACACTTTGAAATCACGCCTGAAATTTTTACATTAATGTGACTAACTTACTCAATGTTACTCGCATTTTTTTATAATTTTTTTGCAATATAGATTGTATAAGTGAACATGATTTAATCTCTATGTTACACAAGAACTAGTGCAAGTAGTGAGAAGAACATGAACAATGGTGAAATTTATACAACTCACATCTACATACATAATTAACATAATTATCTAGAATAAATTGTTCTAAATTTATTACTTGTCTTCATCTATGTAATCTTGAGCTTCTTCTAACGTGTCCTCATTCATGTCACTTGAATCCCCTCCAAATATCGCATGTCTCATCTTCCCAATGACATTCAACTTTAAATCGTGATTTTTATATAAAATGCAAACAGTTATTCAGAAACTAATTTAAATACACACTTATATACACATGAAGTTCACTTCCAACATAAAGGATGACTATACGATTTTAAAAGACAACAAGACTTTACCAACGTATAAATATTCTTAACCAAACATCTAACATACATACATGAAATGCTAACAATGATGGAAATTTTTTATATGAAATGAAAAATATTATACAAACTAAATTAGTTCACAACTTTTGATTAAACACCATAAATGATATTTCATGCAAAAATCATATCATATTCATAAAAATTGCGAATGAGAGGCATGAGAGGTGACAAGTGAAAATAATCATTTGTGGGATCTTTGTCAAAGGTGTTGTATTGAATATACAGCTAGAGTTCTACAAAAATCAATGATAGTCATATACCATATAGATTATTAGTAAAATCTTTAAATGTGCCTGAAAAAATCATACATAAGTTATATCGTGTCAACGGTGTAATATAGTGTACGGGGTGATTTTTAAAATATACCGACATGACAAACTTTGGGTTGGCGCTTTTTAATAGTCACATTAGAGGCTTAGTGTGACAAACAAATGGTTGTCGCATACTATTAGTCACAAAAGGAGTGTTTAGCAACATACGAAATATGTTAATCATGTAATGTATCTTATGCGACTATTTCTTATGTGACTTCTTCAATATGAGTCTCTTAAGTGTATTTCTGGCTTAGTGAGTGTACCGCCTACAATTTATATGAAATAGTGAGTATATAGACACATCATACAAAAATCAGCAAAGTACATGTTAATTGTTTAAACACTATAAATCAAGGTTACGATGTTCCTATATAACTATGGTAAATCAAGGATATGATCTTCAAATGACAGAATTTTTAGCACAAGACATGGTGATTGTTCTTGTTTTTACAAAAATCATGAACCGTATAAGTATGATTGTGGACAAAGATTTTTTAACAAGGAAACGTATTCTTATTGTGTAATTAAAGAGTATGAGATGAAATAATAAATCGCAAAAATGCTTACCAAATCAGTCACTGTATTTACGAACTATTCTTCTATAGATACATCAACTACGGAATTTTCTTGAATATCAATGAAAATTGTGCTAAGATTAAAGACAGACAGGATCGCGATGTAAATGGCGAAAAAAGTTACACAATGCAAATCAAAAGCTCGTTCATCAAGGCTTCCTTTTCTGGATTCAAGGCCATCGACTAGAAAGCACAAAGTATCGGTTGTGATGAACATACATATCATATTACTAAGTTTTCACTTCAATATTAACTCATTTTGTGACCAACACATTATGTCAACAGCAAGGACAAAAGGTATTTGAATCACTAAGTTTATCTTTTAGCCCATTATTTTAGAACCAGCCCTATTGTAACCTCTTTGAGGTTGGGGTCGAATTCATAGAAAAATCGATACAAAAATGACGAATTCGTAGAAATTATGTAGCAAGTCTAATACAGTATGTTTTGGAATGAGTTTTAAGTGTTAAGTTTGGAAAAACACAACATCCTATACAATTCCATATGTACACATGTATGATAAATGTGTGACACATTTTTCAGTTTAAATGTGAATAATAATATATTAAAAGATAGTTTATTGTTTGAAATTTGATTACCATTTTGATTACTTGGTCCATCATACACAGTAAAGACACTACTTGGATTGAAGAGATCTTCTTCTTCGACTTCAATAAATTCCTCCTCGTCAAATTCCTCCTCAACAATCATATTATGCATTATGATGTATGCTAACATAATAGTAGTCAAAACACTTTTTTTGTGACACATAACTACATGACGCACTATTGACCATTGGGATTGTAAGATCCCAAATGCACGTTCCACATCTTTGCAATATGATTCGTGTTTTTTTGCAAATAGTTTTTCTGCATCATCTTGAGGGTTACGAATTGTTTTGACAATGGAGGAGTACCTTGCATAAATTTTGTCAGCCAAATAGTAGCTCTGCTCATACGTGCTGCCATTCACTTTGAACGTCACTTGAGGAGTGACTCCTTCAAGATATGAATCAAATATATCAGACTGATACAAAACATTAACATCATTTTGTGCTCCAGGCACACCAATGAAACTATGCCATATCCAGGTATCGTACGACGCTACGGCCTCTAAAATAATAGTTGGACGACCTTTACGACCTGAGTAGGCTCCTTGCCACGCCGTTGGACAATTTTTCCATTCCCAGTGCATACAATCTATGCTTCCTATCATACCTGGAAATCCTCGTTGCTCCGCCCTTCTTAGTAGGCGAGTCAAGTCTGCTTCAGTTGGAGATCGTAGATAACGATCTTTATAATGCTCAACTACTTGAGCACAAAACTTCTTCAAACATTTGAGGGTCGTAGATTCACCCATGCGTGTGATCTCAGCACACTGATCTGCGCATGACCCGTATGCTAGCATCCGTATAGCACCAGTCATCTTCTGTTCGGGAAGGAGGCCTAGCACTCCAGCAGCATCATTTCGTTGATGCCAATATGTATCATTGTTACAAAGCGTAGTCTTTATACGATTAAAAAGACAGCTACTCATACGATACCTTCGACGAAAGTCTGATTCGGGAAAAATTGGACGCTCAATGAAGTAGTCTTGTAAAAGATTTTCCCCCCTCGACCGTCTATGTCTCTGGCGATTTGGTTGTCGACGAGGCCGCGCCTCTTCCTCCTCTTGAGCAGCCATTGTTGTAATCGCAACAGCATCCATAACAAATGAGTTCCCCATTTCATTCATCTCATTCATTCGTTGGTTGAACAAGTGAAAACTCTCATTAAAATTGAAAGGATCCATTATCCGAATACAAGATTGTAGAAAGCAACAAAAATCTAAATGAGGAGAAGATGAATGAATGTGTGAATATACAATGATCCACGAACCTCATTTTATACAAGTTAGAAGCTTATCCTTAAATATACGTGTCAACTTCCGATTCGTAGAAAATCTTATCGGAAATCCGACCTAATAATTTATTTATCTTTAAAAAAATTTTATCAAATTATAAATTATTAAAAAAATGTGAATAGTAATAGAAATATCTCCTCGAGATAGTGATGGGTGCATAAAATGTGCAGATTGCTATTACTGTTTGATGAATAGTAATAGGAATTCCTTATCGAGAAATTCCTCAACGAGATAGAACTTCCTCAACAGGTGCGGATGCCCTTAAGTAGAATATAGCACAACTCTTCATGTGCATTATAACAAAATATGAATAAAATACCATCTTCTGGGTATTTTATTTTTCCATGTGTATATACAAAATTCTTTATGGATTAAGGAACTAAAGATTAAATTATTATAAAGTGAGATTTAAATTCTATATTGATGAGAAATTGTGTTTGAAGAGAGATTCGACTTTCATAATGTTTTGTGTAAATTTTAATATTTGGTCTTGTGGGAGATTGTTGAAATACTTTATATCAAAAAGAATTATGAGATTCTAATATATTGAATAGTTTGTATATCTGTACTAAATATAAAAGAGGAATGGTTTTATTGACGGTTAACAAATTGAAGCCACATTTTTATTCCCAAAATACCCTCTAATTTATCAATTATTACTTAAATTTATTTCATGTTAATACTACTTATTTAAATAATTTATTTTATAAACATGCACATATTATGATGTGCACTAATACTAGTTATTATTAAATATAAATCTGTGTTAAAGGATCGAATGATCTTTGAAGATATTGATAAAAATATTGAAAGACGGATTTAAAAATTATCTCATTTTAATTGATAGTGTACAATTAATATAAGTACAGGCTTGTGGTTATTCATCTATCACATCATTTCTCACATTTTTTGACTCTCATTGTGTGTTGAGTAAAAAAGAAATACCGTAAGCACCGATGATCGGTACTTATGGAGATTTTTTACAAAAATACCCCTAAAACTCCCTTGTTTTTAATTTCCGCAAAATCTGAGGGCAATTTGGTATGTTGAGTAATTTCAAATCGAAATGACAATATTACCCTCAAATCATAATTTTTCTATGAATCAATTAGCATCGATAATCAGTGTTGGTAGCACTGCTCTTGAGTAAACACTAAGTTAGAATTGAAGCAACAGTTCAATGCTCTCTATACCCAACAACCATGCAATATTTTGTATAGGGGTAATTGCAGTAAACCACCATTATAATATGGTGTTTTGCAGTAAACCACCATTATAAAAAAAAATTCGAAACGAGTCTATTATAACATCGCCGTTAACAGAAAACCACCAATTTAACTGTTCCGTTAGAGATTGTAAAACACGCGCCATACGACGCGTGGGTATATAACTTAATTCAAACAATTTCAAAAAAACCACTATTATAATGTCTTGTTTTGCAAAAAACAACCATTATAATGTCTTGTTTTGCAAAAAAACCACCATTTTAAAAAGTAATCACAAATGACTGTGGCTATGATTGTGGCTATCTTGGATTAGTAAAGCAGTACACGTTTATTAATTTATAATCCATACTAGACACGAAATCTAATGGAAGCATATTTACAGTTGCGGGTGTGGTGAGAAGCTGTTATATTTTAGCTCAGAGTCGATCTTTAAGATCAATATAGAAAAACAATTAGAGTTTAAAAGTAGTGATATAATAAATCATATTTCGTAAGATAAAATGAGAAAGTTATTTATATTTAACTTCCATCGAGTTTAAAAGATGAAACCGTGCAGTCGATAATCATTAAACATTGATGATAAACTCTCAAACAAGAGTTTCTTTTTGTATTTCTTACATTATTTTCTTCATTGACTTCCATCGAGATTAAATTGAAGCACTATGTAGCTAGTAGATACTTATCAACGAGTAAAATTATCATATGAGCCTCTGATCTAGCATGAACAGTGCAGGTGATAGTATTCTGATAATAAGATTTTAAAATGGTGGTTTTTTTGTAAAACTGAGATTATAATAGTGGTTTTCGGTAATTAATTTCAATATAAAATAATATTTTATTGCCACGTGTACACGCACTTAACGGAAGTTTTAACGGAATAGTGTCATTGGTGGTTTTCTGTTAACGGCGATGTTATAATATACTCGTTTCGGAAAAAAAATTATAATGGTGGTTTACTGCAAAACACCATATTATAATGGTGGTTTATTGCAATTACCCCTTTTGTATAATAATTTATAAATTTATTTAATATTCAAATTTTGTTACAATCCACAAATTCTACAAAATCAATGATCATAATTATATTTAACAACTTTACAAAAATGCACGTCTTACGAACTCCTAGTCCTCTATTGAATAGTATATCAAAACTACTGTTGAAATTTCTCTTAATATCAAGGAGTATGATGCATATTGAAAGACTACGATGCTCGCATGCTTATCTGAATTACGTTGAATATATGTATTTCATACAATGTTAACACATCATTCGATTACATAACACTTAGTAATCGTTCCACATCATAATATGTGGACATAAAATCATATGATAAATTAAAAAATTATAAGGTACTACATGTGATGGCATTTTTTGAGTAATTAATAATATATGTAAGGCCATTACGGGAATGTGAATTGTGGCTTCAAAAGAAACAGTCAATTCCACCATTTGTGTTTTATATATAGGATATATGTTTCATTGAATGACCGATCTTATGTCACGAATAAACATGTTGAAGTTGTCAAATAATGGTAGAATCATATTACGTTTAAGCTTAATTGTCCAACCAGGTTACAAAAAAATGAAACAAATGGACAAATAATTATGATTCACTTTAGTCGGCTGGATTTGGCATCTACAACAAATATCCCAAAACTGTCTAACCTAAACTGATTAAAAAAGGCACGTTACCATCAGATTATAAATTTAAACCTACTTACAATTTATATATTCCAAATTTATTAAAACAATGTAGAAATCATCTTTTGTATTTCCAAATTAATTAATACCACCATTAAATAATAAATGAGACGTAGCAATAAAGAAAAGCAGCCCGTTAATTACGGGCAGCTGAAAGCAAGGGCTTTACTTTAGAAAAATACCTACCCGAAATTGTGTCTTCCCTGACCATACGGCCTCTTGTACTCTCCTCATCCGTACAATATATCCGATGCATTCATCTTACATTCATCCCTCTATATATATCCACCATTCCAACACACAAGACAAAAACAACACCCAAAAGAACCAGAGCTAATTGTGTTTTGCGTAACATCGATCATTATCAGGTACTTTGGTCGGGTCGTTACATCTTTATGTGAATAAGAACATGAAGGTAAGTGATATGATGTATGAACAGAAGCAAGCGGTGAAGCAGATAACAAGGCTTCAGCCTCAACAATATCATCATCAACAAAGGCTTGGTGTAAATAATTATAATGTTATTGGGGGTGGTGGAAGGACTTCTTTTGGCGGAAATAATATTAAGCATCAGGATGTGGATGAGGAAGAAGAGGAGAGATTGGAAGTTGTGGATTTGAGTGGGATGTCACTTGAAGCTCTGCCTGGTTCTTATGCCCTTAACTTGGCTTCCATTTGCAAGCTTGACCTCTCTAACAATAACCTCCAGGTTCCACTTAATTCTTCTTCTTCATTTCTCCATTCTCTTCTAAATATTATGTTATGTTTTCTTGTGTTTCGAACACTTGCATCCTACCCGTTCGCCAGGATATCAATTTACAGAGAGAATATAGATTCAGAAATACAAAACAAAAATTCCCATTTAATTTTCTCGATGTATTTTAAACAGTTAGCTATATTTATTCTGAATATTGAAGGCATGAAAGTTTTCTTCCTCGTCACATGGGATGGAATTTTGTGGTTCATAGTATTGATAAGTCCATTTGCACCACTCAAATTAAATTTACGTCCAAACTAGAACTTCTGTTCAATGACGTTACGAAACTGTGGAGAAGGTATTGATGTATCTTTGTCCGAATTTTTGTTGACTTTTTTAGGTGATCCCTGAGTCACTGGCTGCCAGATTGCTGAATGTCATGGTGTTGGATGTGCATTCAAACCAGTTGAAAGCTCTTCCAAACTCCATTGGCTGTTTGTCAAAGCTCAAGATACTTAACGTCTCGGGTAACCTCAATCGAATCGCTTCCTAGGACCATTGAAAATTGCAAGTAATTTCCTCTCATCTCTAGTTATTTCTTCCTCATATTGATTTTCTTCCTTTCCATCTCATATTTTTTTCTACATTTTATTTCCAAAATCATTTTCTTCTCCAAATAATGGTTGACTTTACTGCACCATTAATTAAAATCAATAAAGTATATAGTCTGAAACCACTTGTACTAAAAATGCTTATATATTTCCAACTAAAAACCAGAAGTCTTGTACTAATGGGTGTTTAAAATAAGACGTGCTTAAGAATGGTTGTACTTAAATCCAATAGCTTGTCTAATTGACTATTGAGAAATATAATAAATACTGAAAGGCTAGATGTACCAAGATTATAACATTTGGCAAAACTAACATTTCAACTTGGCTGTTATGTATCTGTTTATCAGTTTTGAACTTGACTATTAAGAGTCATGGAGGGTCATAAAGCAAGTGACATGTTATTTAACAACAACCTAATCACTTCTGAAGTTGCTTAGTATTGTATGTCATATACATATCTCATATGATATCGACTTGGCTAGTTGCTTCTATTATAAATTTATAAGTAGTTGGCACTTACAGTTCCGACTCTTGCCAACTAAACTAACTAACCACTGATCAACGAATTAATAATTACTGTTAAACGGTGAATATTGTTGGTTCTGGGTTTGATGTGATTAAATCCCATGCAGGTCACTTGAAGAGCTCAATGCAAACTTTAACAAGTTAACAAAATTGCCAAGCAACATTGGCTTTGAGCTAACAAACCTCAAGAAGCTTTCAGTCAACTCCAACAAGCTTGAATTCCTCCCACGCTCTACATCCTACCTCACGTCTCTCCGAATCCTTGATGCTCGTCTCAACTGCCTTCGATCACTCCCGGAAGACATGGAGAATCTCATTAACCTCCAAGTTCTCAATGTCAGCCAAAACTTTCACTACCTTCAAAACTTACCTTACTCCATTGGACTTTTGTTCTCATTGACCGACCTTGACGTCAGCTATAATAAGATCACTGAGCTACCTCATTCGATCGGGTGTTTGAAGAAGTTGCAGAGGCTAAGTGTGGAAGGAAATCCGCTAGTGTGTCCGCCGATGGAGGTGGTGAGGCAGAGTGTGAGTGCAGTAAAGGAGTACTTAAGTCATAAGATGAATGAGAGTCCAACAAAGAGAAAGAAGGCTTCATGGATTGGGAAGCTGAAGAAGTATGGGACGTTTAATGCACCAACTGGGAACAGATGGGTAAGCGAGGAACGGCAGGCTTTTGTAATGCCGGATTACAGGTCAATCGACGGACTAGCCTCCCCAAGACGGTATGCTAATGTCGGGTTGTTTTCGCCACGCCGACTTTTCTCACCCAAAACATACTTCAGTAGGGACTGAGTAAGTCATCCGGTTGATATATGTTGGTAATGTATGCCTTGGCTTGCTGTATATTAGTAAATAAGGCATTTCTTTAAGTGTATCTGACCAGATATTGACATTTTACGTAGTTACGATTGATTTTAGTGACAAAATAACACAATTGAAAACCATTTTATTTCCGCATACAAGATATGTGATAAACTAGGAGGCTGAGAAGAGCAGGGTGACTTTCAATTCACCCATTAGCACAGCCAGACAAACTTTACATTCACAGTTATAAAAATTATTTATAGAAAATTACCTCCATAAAATATATCCTGAGCATTCCGCCACCTAATTACTTGGTTACAAAACTCATGAAACGAATATTTACTCTGCATTTCTTAATAATGTTATTTATATAGACATTTACTCATGTGAATTCATATATTTTGGTGGATTTATGGAACCCACATTGCATCAGTTGATTACATTTTATCAATGCACTAAATTGTGCTAACACATTAATGAGACATATGAGTTGTTCATGTTTTGCACGTGACATGCACATGACAAATGTAATTACGTGGTGAATCTCAATCATTGATGAAATGCAAGTAATAGATGCGAAATGAGTCTCATGGATCCACCAAAATAGATGGATCCGCATGAGATATCACCTAATTATATATCCAAAAATTACACTCTTTCTTAAACATTACAACATTTATTCCTAATGCAACAAAATGATAACTAATCGTATTAAAATAACGTGGCATAAGTTCAATGGGACGAAACAATATGTTGCATAAAAATGTGGTTGAATAAAAATATTTTTGCAGCCAAAATTAATAGAACCGTTTTTTATGTGGCATATGTTGAAAAATGCTACAAATACTAAATTAACAATAATTGAAATTTTGCAAAAACACATCTTATTCCACATTTAAAAATGCCACAATGATGTTATGTTGCATTTACTTTATCAAAGCGACACATCTAATGGCTCGACCAGTGACACGTCGTATTAAATATGCCACGTTGGATTTGGCGTTGAAAAGTCAAAAACAAAATATATGGACTGATACGTACCATATCATTGAATGCAGTGAGTGAGATTTCTAAACGATGCAACGAAATTAAATGTTGCTTAATGTACCGTGTCGTATAAATTTAAAATTTAACATTAATATTCTCACTCATATCTTAGAATCTACACAAAGCTTTCTTCTAAAAAATACCTCTTCTCACTTCAGTGTCCTGCAACTCAATTGCAACAAAACACCTCTATCCATTACCCTTTCCTAAATTTTAATGTAATCTAGTATATGTGCGAATGCGTTATTTTAAGTGAGTAAAATATATTTCCACTTTGTATTAGTTATAGATTTGTATATTTAAGTTGTGTTTATATGTTACGAGAGCTTTGAATTTTTTGATTTGAAATTTTTTTCAATCTACTTAATGTAAATGTTCTATTTTCCATGGTTGAGATAGATCCATAATTCGAGTAGTTTATTATGAGTAAAAGTTGGATGCTTTTGTCAAGAGTAGATGTATTCTACTTTGAGGGAATCACACGTTTTATTAATTTGTAAGAGTAAATAAGAATATGTCGACACACTATTGCCAAAGTCAATAATGTAACAATGGACTTGGGTTATATTGAGTAACGTCAATATCATTTGATTATGAACAACATCATGCGAAGATACATGTCTTGCACATTTCATGATGAGATTGAACAGATTAGTGAATATCATGACCAAACAAGTTGTCAAAAGTCATTTGGATTTGATTACAACACAAATGTGTCAACAGAGATTATAAATGATGCATGTCTTTTTGTGGTAACCATAATATTGTTGAAGAAGAGGTAATAACAAATAAGACCGTAAATGAAAAGTGTTGCATGCTTTTGGCCAAAGCTCAAAAAAATTTTATTTTGGGAGTGAAATAACTTTACTGAAAACTATATTAGAAGAAATACAAGTGAAGGTGGAAAATCAATGATCAAATAAAAGTTTTGATAAACATTTGAAGATTTGCGAAGGTTTAATGCGTCACAATAATAATCACTCGGTATCTTAACGAGAGGTAAATAAGATCTTAACAAATTAGGGTTTGAATTATGAGATTTTTCATTCTCGTGAATATGGTTCCCTACTATATTACAAAAAATTCAGTGATCTTGATAGTTGTCCAATTTGTAGAGAGCCTCAATATACTTACAGTGAGGGAAAGGGAAGGATTTCAGAGAAGTTTTGTTTGGTACTCTCTGGTAACTCCTAGGGACTTCACATGTCACCACACATTGAAAAAGAAATGCGATGACATGCAGAAAAATTGTTGGGTGAAGGAGAGGATAATCTTAATCTAACAAATGGAGTTGAAAGGGAAATTTTAATAAGAGATTTCCAAAATTTGCTAATAGAAGATGAAATAGGCGTCTTGAAATTGCAACTAATGGTTTTAATTCTTTGGAATATTGATAAGGCACTTTTGTATGTTGTTTTAAGTCCTTTACACTAATTAGATTTCTAACATGTTTAGTATAAGATTACGCTTTCGGTGTAGTTTTATATTTCAGGTTTATCGGAAGAGTTAGAACAAAAGTGCAACATGAAGCCTGAATCTCAGAGAAAAGATCAACAAAAGAACAAGACTGGAAAACCAAGGACCGCATGAGAAGTGTAGCGCGCGAGTATTGAGTCGCGCAGAGCAGAGGAAGCGATGACGTCAGCAACCAGCGACAAATCCGGAGCGATGATGTCATAACGCTCAAAGAATATTTCTAAGTCTGGTTTTTGGAGATAAAGATATTTCTAAGACTGATTTTTAGAGATAAAGATGATTTCCAAGATATTTTCTTGCCTACTTTCTCGTGGAAACCCTAGAAGGCAAGACTATAAATACAAAGCATGAAGGAAATCACAACAAGCGAAAGAAGAGAGCCAAAGAGCGGAATTCAGACCTAGCTGCGAGAGCTGTGCGCGCAAGCTTCCGACGCGAGCAGAGCGACGCGTCAATCAGATTTGTTGTGTTTTTAGTTGTTCAACTTTAACTCTTGAGATGTATACATTCAGTATGTCTAGCTAACTTACTGAATTCGGTTTGGATTCTGATATTTGAATAATATGTTTTGAGGTTTTGTACTTAATTGCATGATAAGTTTAGTATTATTACTCCAAGCTCAATTGCATGATAATTAGGTTAGATAATTAAGCGAAGCCTTGCACCACAGACTTAGTTATAGAATCTATTGTCTATTGTTAAACTATCAGAGGTACGTGACTGTGAATGATAGGAGTAATGCTAGAATAGTTAATCACTACTTTGACCGGATTCGTGGTTAATTAGACTAGATCGAGTAGTAATATCATACAGACTTTGACCGGAATGTATGTGTAGGTTATTAAGCCTTGACTGGACCTTAACTTACGTGAACATTATATCATATATCTTTAGTGACCAATGATAAACATAGAATTCATAGTGATGAATCTGAACCGAGCTCATCTCTGTTTTGTTAACATCTTTATAACTGCTTTCTGTCGCGCGCCAGTATTACTTGCGCAACTGTTTCTCTTTTACTTGCTTAACTCACAAAACCCCAATCTTAGTTGTAGATAAAAGACGACTTCTCACCATTCCCTGTGGATTCGACCCCTACTTGCCTAGACTATACTAAGGAGGAGAGAGGGATAAATTTGCAGCACTCAACGACGTGCCGTCAAATATCAATTACTTCGCACAATACTTGGCCTACTATTATGGTACCGCACAATTTGCCACCATCTATATTTATGAGGAAATAATTTAACATCTTTGCAATGTCAATTTTTGAGCCTAAATCTTTGGAAAAGTGTTTTACTGTTTTCGTGAGACCACTTATATGAGTTGAATATTTCGTGGAACCGCCGACATAAACATTTGATAGTCATTCCTTATGCGAGTTGTTGTTTTATTGACTATTTTGGATTATCTCGGTTTAGGCATGTTGGGTGGTGTCCATACAAAAGGATATAAAACTTAGAGTGCAGTTCATGTGAGACCCATCATAAAAATTGCACCAATCAATGCATGCCACATGTGCAGTATGTGTGCACACAACGGAAAGTTGCACTAAAGGACAAAATACAATAATGCACAAAAGACAAAAATACATAAAATGAACATTATCATCCATTGGATCAATTCGATCCAACTGTGAGATAATGAATCTCAAGTTTTAAAGTATAAAAGGGTCTCAAATGATCTCTTCTCATATAGCTGGGTACAGTTTATGTGAGACTCATCATTAAAAATGCACCAATCAATGCATGCCACATGTGCAGTATGTTTGCACACAATTCATAACTCACTAAAGGACAAAATGCATTAATGCACAAAAGACAAAAATATATAAAATGAACATTATCATCCATTGGATCGAATTGATCCAACGGTGAGATAATGAATCTCAAGTTCTCAAAGTGTTAAGGGGTTTCAGATGATCTATTCTCATATAGCTGGGTGCATTTCATGTGAGACTCATCATTAAAAATGCATCAATCAATGCATGCCACATGTGCAGTATGTTTGCACACAACGCCATAGTTCACTAAAGGACAAAATGCATTAATGCACAAAAGACAAAAATATATAAAATGAACATTATCATCCATTGGATCGAATTGATCCAACGGTGAGATAATAAATCTCAAGTTCTCAAACTGTAAAAGTGTAAAAGGGGTTTCAAACGATCTCTTCTCATATAGCTGGGTGCAGTTCATGTAAGACCCACCATAAAAAATGCACCAATCAATACATGAGAGCGAATCAAGAATCCAAGTCACAAGAACATCAACCAAAACTTAGAGACGCATCCTGATAGAGCACTTTTGCATGCTGTTTTAAGTCCTTTACACTGCTTAGATTCTAACATATTTTAGTATAAGATTACGCTATTGGTGTAGTTTTGTATCTCAGGTTTAAAAAAAGAGTTAGAACAAAAGAGCAACAAGAAGGCTGAATCTCGGAACAAAAGACAACAAAGTGACAAAAGGAACAAAAGACAACAAGCGCGCAAGCAGAGTGGCGCGCAAGTATGGGTCGCGCAAGCAGAGTGGCGCGCGAGTATGACGTCAGCAACCAGCGAAATATCCGGAGCGATGACGTCATCACGCGCAAAGAATATTTCTAAGTCGGTTTTTGGAGATCAAGATATTCCCAAAGCTGATTTTTAGAGATAAAGATGATTTCCTACAAGATTTTCTTGCCTAATAATTCATGGAAACCCTAGGAGGCAAGAGTATAAATACAAAGCCGCATGGAAATCACAGAGGGGGTACATACTTGCGTAAGAGGCACATATTTGCGCAGAGAAGAAAAAGCGGCTCAGAGCAGAATTCCGACCTAGCTGTACGCGCGATCTGCCGACGCGAGCCAGACGACGCGTCACTCAGATTTGTTTTGTTACTTTAGTTGTTCAATAATTATTCTTGAGATGTACACATTCAGTACGAGTAGCTAACTTACTGAATTCGGTTTGGATTTAGATCTATGAATGATATGTTTTGAGGTTTTGTTCTTAATTGCATGATAAGTTTAGTATTATTATTTCAAGCTCAGTTGCATGATAATTAGGTTAGACAATTAAGCGAAGCCTTGCACCGCAGACTTAGTTGTAAAATCTGTTATCTATAGTTAAACTATCAGAAGTATGTGACTGTGAATGATAAGAGTAACACTAGAATAGTCGATAGCTACCTTGACAGGATTCGTGGTCGACTAGACTAGAATTGAATAATAATAGCATACGGACCTTGACCGGAATGTATGTGTAGGTTATTAAGCTGTGACAGGACCTTAACTATTGTATCTTTAGTGACCAATGATAAACATGGAAATTCATAGTGAAGAATCTGAACCGAGCTCATCTCTCTAGTTTTTATTAACATCTTTCATAACTGCTGTCTGATTGCAGTTTCTTTTCTTTTAATTACTTTCACTCACAACCCCAGTTTTAGTTTGTAGATAAAAGAAGATTTCTCACCGTTCCTTGTGGATTCGACCCCAGCTTGCCAATACTATACTAGTAGGAGAGTCGAGATAGATTTGCAGCACTCAACGACGTGCTCGTCAAATTTTGGCGCCGTTGCCGGGAACGCGCTATAGAAGTTTTATTTTATTTTATTTTCTTTTTTATTTATTTTCTGTTCTCTTATAAAAAAAATTAGTTACGTTTAATTTAGCTGTTGTTTTTGTTTTGTATGGAAAATAGTGGTGAGAACAGTGTTATCGGCCGAAGAATAGAGACTCCAGACGCGCCAGTGCGCAACGCCGAGAACATCTTTGCTCGCCTACACCTCGCTGAACTCGAAGCAATCAGAAGAGAAGTACGCAGAGACTTAGAGTTCAGAAGGGATGCTGAAATACCGAGAAACGACAACCAGCTACAAAACAATATGGATGTACGCGCGCCACCACCTGTCGCGCGCGTACCTGCGCAACCAGTGGCGCGACGCACCATTAAGGAGATGTCTGCTCCTCAACCCGTTAACCAACCTTAGTGCATCGTGCTACCCCCGGATGGCCACTTTGAACTACGGACTCAGCTAGTTCACTACATACCCAAGTTTCACGGTATGGCCAGTGAAAACCCAGTAAAGCACGTAAGAGAGTTCGCGGCCATCTGCAAAAACATGAGGAATGGGAACGAGGACCCAGAGTTGCTGAAGTTGAGAGCTTTCCCATTCTCAATATCTGATTTGGCTAGACAATGGTTAATGGGGCTAGCACCCGGTTCAATAAGGACGTGGCTCGAGTTGCAGGAACGGTTCTTGGACAAGTTCTACCCTGCGGCTAAGGTGTCACTACTCAGAAGAGAGCTAGCCGCGCCAAAGCAGTTGCATGGAGAGTCGTTATCAGAATATTAGGAGCGGTTTAGGGAACTTGAAGCGAACTGCTACAATCATGGACTCCCGCAACATGTGCTGATAGAGAATTTCCTCAATGGATTTACTGAGAAGGAACTCAGATTGCTGAATGCTTGCGCAGGAGGCAATGTGAGGAACATGTACCCGGAGGATGTATGGAAGTTGATAGAAGACACCGCGGACCAAGTCAGATATCAAGTGTCTTTAGAGAATAATCGCGCCAGATCACTGCATCAAGTAGACGTTACTGGAGAAATCAAAGAGCTTAAGGATATGATGCAGAAGTTGATGAAGAAGCAGAGCGCCGATACTAGACCCTGTGAGTTCTGTCACGCCACAGACCATCAGACAGACGCAAGCCCCTCCCTTTTTAAAGAGCACGCAGATGTTAACGCTGTAGGAGGGTGGAGTAATGGACAAGCTAGGCAAGGACAGCCTAGATTCGGATTAGCTGAGAACGCGTGCAGTTGGAAGAATGAGCAAAATTTCCAAAGGCCGCGCGCGGACTGGCGCGCGCAACCTAACGCTCCAACTGGCTCGCAACCTTACACGCCAGCCGCTTCCTATAACCCACCGCACAAACGTGCTGAAGGACCAGCGCAGTATAACCAGCAACCGAATAGATCATTAGAAGATATAGTAAGTCAGTTGGCTGAGACGGTGCGAAAGAATGAAGAGCAGAATGATAAACGATTTAAACTGATAGAAAACTAGCTCACTCAGATTGCCACTGCTCTGAACGAATTAAAGGCTAGTGACGGCAATCTGCCTTCTCAGGTTATTCAAAACCCGAAGGGGAGTGTTAAAATGGTTCAGATGGACGCGCCACAAGTAGACAGAACTAGCGCACCAGTTGACACGCGCACTGCTGATGGCAAAATAGAGCAGATTCCAGAATTAGTCGTTGCACCAGTTTTCACGCGAGTAGTTCCTGTCGCACCAGAGCAAGACGAGAAAATCATGCTGGATGATTTCCAAGCTAGTTTGAAATTGTGTTTGGCTCCGAACTTACCAGAGAAGCTTGCTGATCCAGGAACCTTCACCATTCCATGCACTATAGGAGATACATTTGCTAGTGAGTGCATGCTTGACCTAGGAGCGTCGGTAAACTTATTGCCTTATTCTTTGTATTCTGCGTCATCAATGGGACCTCTAGAGCCAACTGATATCGGTTTATTACTTGCGGACAACTCACAGACCGAAGCAAAAGGTAAGATTGAAGATGTCTTGACACATGTTGGCGGACTCAAGTTTGTAACGGATTTCTACGTAGTAAACATGGACAAACTGAACACTGAGTAAGGGAAACAGTTTTAAGCTCGGCCGACCATTCATGAGGACCGCGCAAGCATGCATTGATGTTGGAAATGGTATTGTGACGCTACAGGATAAGAAACGCAAAATCAGATTGGACGTCATCAACCGAATCAGATTATCCGAGGAACCAGTAGTGGAAAACCAAGTCAAGTTCAGAGACAAAGCTACTACATCTGGACCAACGCACTCTGAAACCATGCGCGCCAACCAGAAAATAATAACCATGGCGCGCCAGAATAACACAATGAGCAAGCCACCTGATAAGAGGAATAGAGAGCGAAGTCGTGAACAGTATGACACATGGGACCAGCATCGGAACGCAGAGAAAGTACGCAGAATGGTTCTGCAAAATAGGGCTGCGCAACTCAAGGACGCGCGAGAGCTAACCTGCGCACAGTCTGGTGCATCTGAGGGGCCCAACAAGCGAGATTTCGCGTTCTCTATTTCTTTACCCTCAGATTATATTAATTATGTTTGTTTATCTGATACTAACTCACTTGACCTTTTGCCTTGCGGAAAAAAGGATGATACGGAAGTAGGCAAAAGTTTAAGTGTGGGGGAGGAGGTCCGTGCGCTATAATTGCGCAACTTGCGTCGAGCTAACGACGTTAAACAAAGGCACTTCCGGGAGGTAACCCGTTTGGAAATTTTATATGCATTGCTACTGCCTTCTTTACTACTTGCGCATAATGTGAGGACACGTTTTTGTTTAAGTGTGGGGGGGTAGTAGTACATCAATCTTAGGAGTAGTTTAGGTTAAATTTTTCATTTTTTAGTTTAGATTAAGCTGAATGTGACATCTCAAGAGGTAATTGTGCGCGAAAAACATTGGCGTGCGCGACCTACATGCGTTACTCGCGCGTCTGCGTAATTTGTGCATATATGACATATTCTGAATTTTTGTTAATTTTTTCGAATTTTGTGTGTTCTCTTGAGTGGAATAAAGCGGGATGTGGAGCTTATAGAAACGTCCTAGA